>JABUQX010008821.1:0-30000 GCA_015478945.1 Trachelipus rathkii
CTTAACTTATTCATAGATGATAAAGGCCTAATCCGATCCAAAGGTAGAATTGCCAAGACACTTTTATATAATGATGATGTGATAAATCCAATTCTTCTTGGCAAGGATCATCATCTCACTAAATTAATAATAAGAGACTTTCATTCAAGATGTCAACACTTGGGTGTTCAAACCACTATCAATTTCATCAGAGCTCATGGCTTCTGGATTACCAAGGCCAGGCAGGCTGTAAAAAATGTTTTGTCAGACTGTATAGTATGCAAAAAATTTAACAGTATACCCTTTAAATATCCAAAAATGACTAATCTTCCTCATCATAGAGTTAATTTTGTGCGTCCTTTTGAGCATACTGGTGTGGACTTTACAGGGCATCTCGTTGTAAAGATTAATGATAAGGAATTTCAAAAAATGTATCTGTTAATTTTCACCTGCCTTAATATCAGAGCTATTCATGTTGATGTCCTTCCAGATATGTCCACTGAATCCTTTTTACTTTCATTCCAACGTTTCACAAATATATATGGCATACCATCCAATTTGTACTCAGATAATGCCAGGAATTTCAAACAAGGTGGAAATATACTGTTAGAATCTTTGTCTTCAAATATGTTCTCCGAACATATGCGTATCAATAACATCAAACATTACAAGATTCCAGTCTATTCCAGTTGGGTGGGATCAGTTTGGGAGAGAATGATACGAACAGTTAAGGGATGTCTCTATAAAACTATAGGTAAAGCAACCTTAACTTACTTTCAACTGTTAACAAGTATTTCAAATATCACCAATGTTATCAATTCAAGACCTTTAACCTATAGGTCATCAGATAATGATTTGGAAGTTATTGCTCCAAATTCCTTTTTGAAGCCTTATGGCAATTCAAACCTCATATTCAATGAAGTTTCCACCCCAATATGGAAAAAACTTCCTCCCTCACAACAAGACTTAGCCATAACTCTAACTGCTCAAGGTAGAGTTTTGGAGACTTTCAGGGAATTATGGTATGAGTCTTACCTATTAAATTTGCGCCAGACTAGTAGAAATCTCTATCAGTCAGAGTGGACCAACAGAATTAAGGTTGGAGATATAGTTCTGATACACACACCTAATAAGCCTAGACCCTTCTGGCTTTTGGGTAGAGTTCTGGAAGTCATTGTTGGTGATGACGATAAGATCAGGAGTGTGTTATTAAAAAAGGGAGATGGACAAACCTGTCACTATTCTATTTGTCATCTCTACCCATTGGAGTTATCTATTACCCACTCTGTCTCCTGTGGAGAAACTGATGCTGAAGCAAGCAGTGATCTCTCCAATTCAGATGGTCAAAACAATGAAAATACAGATCAAGTTGATCCCTCAAATTCAAATTCAGTTATTCAAAGTAATAGTGATACTGCTATTGTAGATGTACAACCTTCAACTTCAGGTATAAATTCACCTCAACTTGACTCTCAACAGAATCAAATTTCTCAGCTCAATTCAGTCAAAGAAAGACCTATTAGACAGGCTGCTGTCAAGTGTCAAGAATTCCTTCGCAGGAATTTATCTGATTTGTAAAAAATTTAATTCTTTTAATTGCAATGGTTTTCATTGCAACTCTTCAGTGGGAGGATATAAAAACTATTATATACTTCCACATATTTCTCTTCTATTTTGCTTATTTTAGTATTTTATTTTAGGATATAGTATTTTATTTTAGGATTTAAAAACTATTTGCTATATACAGTATCTTTTATTTATTAGTTTTAGCGGAATTTATATTTTTGTCTACATGTGGTATCCATTTTTCACTAAATTTCACTAAAAAATCACAATGTCTTGCGACAATTGTGGACTCACTTCTAATTCAAAAGCGGTACTATTTAGTCGTGTTTGTGTAATGTAATCAAAGTTAATCAAAATGTAAAAAGGGTATAGAGGTAAATTTCTTCATTTCTTTTCAAATATTTTCACTATCAACCTATCTCTATTCTCTTTACCTTCTCACCAATCAAATTTACCCTAACTAAGATTTTAAGTGATAGATTACTAAAACCAAAAGGCAAAGTTATCTATGGACTATCTAGATCTTATTCAAAGAGCAAAAAAATCTTTGAAAACAACAAATTCAGGTAAGGCTAATTTAGATTCACAATTGTACTTATATATCACCTTTTAAAACCTTATAACCTACTTTAACGATATCCTTAGATCCGATTTTATTATTTTTAAAGCAGAAAATAAGCTCTCAACATTCACTTGACTAGGAGGCAAAACTGTAATTGTATAAGCGGCATCTGGTAAAATTTTAGGATGGCTAGGAATTGCCTCTTTAACTGCTAACTTTGATTTCCGGTCGATTTTCATTATTTCATCTAATGCCTTATGAAATTCTACTTTGTATTTTTCTAGAGGATTTTTAGGTTGAAGGTCTTTTACTAGTAGATTGTCTTTTTCAATCGCTTTTCTGCATGCTCCAATTGGTCCCATTGTTTGTCAAATTTTACTTCTTCATTTGACAAGATAGGTTACCATAAGGGAGGATTCCTGAAACTGCTGAACTGTCGGACTCCTACCCTGATTTCTGTTGGAGAGTGCTATTCATTTTAAGTTCTAGTTCGCAAAGAGCATTCCTAGCTTTTAATATCAGATCTTCAGTTATGAGGAAGATTCTGAACTGTGGATCAGAAAAGATGGCCGACAAAAATATTTTATTTTCAGTTAACATTCTTTCCCTTCTTTTCATGGAATTTTTTTGTCATTTGCTAAAATCCCTTCTCTATAAAAAAATTTCCTGCAGTCAAGTCTTCTGATTTAGTATTTTTATTGTAAAGTATGGGTGTTTTAATAATTCTTTGAGGGTTTCGATTTGTTCCCACTGACTATCGGAGAGAGAAAGTTCAGGAGTACCGGCAGCCTTCATACTAAAATAGCCTTTTAGTTGAAGAATCCTTTCGAGCATAAGACATGCACTTCTCATTCTTGTCTCTTTATTTAAGATTGCCACTTTTTCAGCTTAACGCTTTAGAATTTCCGTTAATTTTGGGGTATTTGCTTCTTTTGCTATTTATCTCGCCTTGCTTATAAGATTTGCTGTATGAGTATTGTGGAGACCATCACGCACTGCTAACTGTAAAGTATGAACTCCACATCTCATGTGTGCAATGTTAACGTCATCGGAATATAGTCTTTTCATAGTTTTATCAAGTTCATTCTGAAAACAACTATTACTTCTTCGTTTTGACATTCAATAAAATCAGTATCACATTTACCAGCTTCCTGTTCCTCATCCTCATTATCCTTATTTAAATTTTCAATCGTACTAATCATGTTTGATGTGTTATCCGTAACTAAGCTAATTACTTGCCTCTTATTATTTCGAATTCTTTTAAAACGTCAATAACAAGTTCTTGGATATATTAGCTGAAATGTTGCGATTTGGTATCTCTTACTGCTAACGTTTTAGTAATATTGTTTTTATCTTTGTCCACATATCTAATATTAATAGCAAAATAATTGAGCTTTGTCCTGCAAGTAACCATTTTTAAAAACACGAAGCGTCCCTTTAAGCAATTTTTGTTTATTTTTTTTGCTTATCTGCTTCTTCTACAACTATTTTACAAATAGTTTATCGGTCTAAAGGGACTTCCAGTTTTGGAGCCATGCCTCCACATAATGCTTTAAATCCTGGTCTTGCCAAAAAAATCCTAATGGGCCACTATCTCTAACAATTATTATAATCAATTGTATTTTGAATTTTTCACTTGACTATAGACAGAATCAAATTTCTCAGCTCAATTCAGTCAAAAAAAGACCTCTTAGACAGGCTGCTGTCAAGTGTCAAGACTTCCATCACAGGAATTTATTTCATATTAAAAAATGTAAGTTCTTTTATCTTCAGAGCGAGTATATAAAAACTATTATATACTTCCACATATATATCTTCTATTTTGCTCATTTTAGTATTTTATTTTAGGATATAGTATTTTATTTTAGGATTTAAAAACTATTAGGTATATAAAGTATCTTTTATTTAGTTTTAGCGGAATTTATATTTTGTCTACATGTGGTATCCATTTTTCACTAAATTTCACTAAAAATCACATTGTCTTGCGACAATTGTGGAATCACTTCTAATTCAAAAGCGGTACTATTTAGTCGTGTTTGTGTAATCAAATTTAAAAATCAAAATGTAAAAGGGTATAGAGGTAAATTTCTTCATTTCTTTTCAAATATTTTCACTATCAACCTATCTCTATTCTCTTTACCTTCTCACCAATCAAATTTACCCTAACTAAGATTTTAAGTGATAGATTACTAAAACCAAAAGGCAGAGTTATCTATGGACTATCTAGATCTTATTCAAAGAGCAAAAAAATCTTTGAAAACAACAAATTCAGGTAAGGCTAATTTAGATTCACAATTGTACTTATATATCACCTTTTAAAACCTTATATCTTTCAAAGATTTTTTTTTGTAATTTAATCTGCTTTAGATTAAATTTTCGTCAATTGTGTAATCTATATTGGTCTTAACGAACGGATTTGTTGCAAGTTCTTGATAGCTCGTGCTAGCAATATTGCAAATTAAAATCAACCTAGCTCCGAAGCTTATAGCAGTTTTCGATATTTTGTGTATTATTAGGTCAAAATCATTTTTAAATTAATGTTTATTTGAACGTGGGAAAATATTAGAGACAGTAGAAGCCGCATGGGCCTATCGAGACTAGCCTATTGGTGTTTTCGTCCTAAGTTTAGTTAGTCATAGTGTATTTAATTCAAAATTTGGTATGAGAGTTAGGTAAGCAATGCATCATTGCCTAACCATTACATTACAGTGATTTCCTAAAAAATTCAAGCTCAAACTTAGGCCTAGGCCTAGGTCATTTTCAACCTCAAAATTTGTTTTTTTGTGTGTGTGTGGTCTTCTAAACCCTTTCAAAATTCAAATCAAATAATTTGTCCTGGTGGTAAGCCATATCTCATTTTTCCTCAAAAAATTCAATTTCAAAGTTAGGCATTATAGGCCTAGATCACTTTCAACTTCAAATTTTTTTTTGTCTAATAGACCTTTTCAAAATTCAAATCAAATAATTTAGCCTGGTGGTAGGCTATCTTTCATTATTTCATCTTTCTTCAAGGTTTCATTTGTCCTTGGGTCATTCTAGCCAAATTTCAGCGAAAATGTCTGACCCAGAGATACAAGCCCTTCTTGATAGAGTCACTAAAAAATCTAAGCCCATAGTTCAAGCCATTTCATCCCTCAAGGCACAAGTAAATATTTATCTTGGTCAAATAGAGAGTAGGCCTATAGATAATAATAAAGATAAAGATGCAGTTTATGTAAAGGATCTCATAGAGGAAGTAGAGTCCTTGTTAAAAGATATTAAACAAAAGGATACAAATATAATAAAAATATATAATGATAATGAAGTTGACTCCCTCATTCCTGAGTTTCATAATAAAGAGTTGTGTAGTCAGATTCAGTACCAATGCTCGATTAAATCAAAATTAAGTGAATTAAAATCTAAAGGGGATCAAAATGCCACCCCTCCAAAAAATACTTGCTCTCATTTCAGTGAATCTGTTCTTAGAGCTATAGATTGTGGTTTCTTTGAGGGCAATGAAACTGATAAGTTTGCTTATAAAACCTTCATTTCAAAATTTAAGAGCTCCTTAGATTTACAAAAAAATTTAAGTGAATCCATTAAACTTCATTGCTTAAAAAATAAATTAAAGGGATATGCGTACTCCCTAATTCAGAATCTTTCTATTAGTGATAATAATTATAATAAAGCTCTTGAACTTCTAGATAAAGAGTTTTTAGACGAAAAATTTATCATTGATGAAATCATTAAAAAAATCATATCTTTAAAACCAGTATTTGACCCAACGTATAATGCGACAAGGGTTTACTTAAATGATATCAGAACATTAATATATGAACTTGAGAGTTATAACCTCAAATATCTTGAGGAGGCTACTGGATTAGTAGTACTTAGCCACATAGTTTTATCAAAATTACCTAATGTGGTAGTCAAAGAAATTACTCGCAAGTTGAATACCAATTACCCTGATTTAAATCAAATATTTGATAGCTATAATGAAGTTATCAAAAATATTGTTAAAACGTCAAATCATAATAAAGGTCAAAATTTCAATCAAGTCCCTTCCCATAATACTCATTCAAAATTTAAAAATGTAAATACTTCAGATAAGCCTAATTTTAAATTTAAAAATAATGAAAATGAAAGGACGAATGAGTCCTTAAAATCTAGTAATAGGCCTGATTCCAATTCTGCCTTGCAGAATTTCAAAATTCATACTAATGAAGTTGGTGTAAATGAAGCTTCTCATAGTATTGATTCTTCCACTTCCAAAATCAAAGGTTATTCAAAATCATGTAAGTTTTGTTCATCCCAAGGTCATGTGATGACCAATTGCAATGTTTATCAAACCTATGAGTTAAGAATTAAAAGGTGTAATGAAATAAATCTATGCCCCAAATGTTCAAGTACTAAACATACTGCAGATCACTGTCCTGGACTTGAGGAGCAACTTTCTTTTAGTTGCCAAGTTTGCAATAAAAGAAGTCATATTACAGCTCTTTGTAAGCAAAGGAAAAGTTCCACCCTCACAAATGTATGTCTTAGCTTTAGCCAAAGCACCAACAATTTATATTTGTTGCCATCAATTACTATAAGGATTGGTAGGGGTAAAGTTTCGGCTTCAGTTCGATGCCTAGTCGACTGTGGCTCACAGAGGTCCTACCTTTCTAAAAGAGTGCTGGACAAACTCAATATATCTGTAGAGAATCATCAAAGCACTCAATACGATATAAAAACTTATTTAGGTATTAGCACCCGCACTTTGAAAGAGACTGTTCTTGATGTATATATGGACCAGTCTTGTTTCACCCTTCCTCTTTTGGTTGATGAGGATCTTAAATTAAGTTACGAGATTAAGTTCGTAGATCAGGCTCTAATTAATTTAAAAAATAAATCTTACAAATTGGCTGATTCTGGCTATAAAGAGTCTAATAACTCATTTTTCGATTTGGATGCCTTAATTGGCATCGATTTAATAGAGTATTTCCCTCAACTAGAATTGATTAAATGTATGAGTGGATCTGCTTTTAAGTTAAGAGATGGTTCTATTATTCCATTTGGAAATATTACTAATTTTATATACAATAATCAAATAAGAGTTTCAAATCCATCATCAATTGTTCAAAATCATAATCATATTCAAAATCAAAATCTAAATCAAAATCAATTGCAGGTTAACCATACTTTGGTTAATGCAGTCTTAAACCCTGTACATTCTTATTTTAATCCTTTAAGCCACATACTAAGTAATTCTGAGGTAGAGCAAGGATTAGAAAACATGTTCAAATTAGAGTCCTTAGGTATAGAAGGTATGAATAATAATAAATCTGAAGATGATTTGAAACAGATTGAAAAATTCAAAGGTGGTATAGAGTTTAAAGACGGAAAATATCATATAGATCTTCCATGGATTGAAGATAAACTTCCTTTGTTGCCATCAAACTATAACATTGCTCTTGCAGTGCTTAATAGAGTTCATAAAAATTTGGAAAGTAAAGATTTAGTTAAAGCCTATGATGATGTCTTTCAGCAACAATTAGCTGATGGTATTATTGAAGAGTTCAGTGTATCTCCCTCTGAGTATAAAAATTATATTTGGGTTCCTCACAGACCTGTTATCAAAACTGATGAACAAGTATCAACAAAGGTCAGGCCTGTGTTTAACTGTTCTCTTAAAACTAATTCTTTACCATCTCTAAATGAGGCAGCCTATACTGGACCAGATCTTATGTCCTCCTTGTTGGGTCATTTATTCCGGTTCAGATCAAATCAGTTTGTCATGTTAGCAGACATTAAACAAGCCTTCCTTCAGATTAAGTTAAAATCTATCGAAGACCGCAATCGCTTTTGCTTTTTTTGGAAAAGTAATGGTCAATTAAAGGCTTATCGATACTCAACCATTGTTTTTGGTTTCACATCCTCACCTTTCATCCTCAATTATATTATTAAGCATCATGCTCAGTCTTATGAGGATGATGCATGTACTCAGATTCTATTAAATAATTTTTTTGTTGATAATTTAATTATTAGTGGCAATGATCTACAACATTTAAAAGAACTTTATTATGAATGCAACAAAAGAATGGAAGATGGTGGTTTCCATCTTAGAAGTTGGGACTCTAATAATGATCAATTAAGAACTGTTATGGAAGAAGAGGGTAGAATAGTTCAACATCAGGAATCAGAAGATAAGGTTCTTGGATATCTTTTTAATCCTCTTACAGATAAGTTAAAACTAGCAAAATTTTCAGTAAATGCTGATGCAAATACCAAAAGATTGTTGTTATCTGCTGTGTCCAAGGTTTTTGATCCTTTAAATATCTTTTTACCCGTAACTTTAAGAGGTCGGTTACTAATTAGGAAATTATGGCAATTAGGTCTCGATTGGGATGAAAAGGTCCCTGCTGATGTTTTAGTTTCCTGGTCTTCACTATGTTCAGATTTAAATAAATTACATAATATTGAAATTGAAAGGTGTGCTTTCTCACCTTCTCCCTCAAACTCTTTATTTGTATTTTGTGATGCCTCATCCTCTTGTTATGGTTTTGTCGTTTATAGTATAGGTCAAGGTTCTAATTTAATATTCTCAAAGGCCAAGGTGGCCCCTCTCAAATCTAGGGCTTTGCCCTCTTTAGAGTTGTTATCTGTGTTCTTATTTTTCAAATGTATCAAATCAATATTATCAGAATTTTCTAATGTTCAGTTCAAAAACATAAAGGTGTTTGTAGATGCTCAAATTGTCCTTTCATGGCTCCTGTCTGGAAAGGCAAAAAATAAAAATATTTTTGTTAACAATAGGCTCAAAGAAATTTATCAAATCAAAAATCAAGTTGAGCAAGAGTACAAAGTATCCATTTCTTATGCTTACATCAATACTTCTGAAAACCCAGCGGATCTTATTACCAGAGGTGTTACAACCTCTACTTTTCTTTCAAAATTGCCATTATGGCTAAAGGGTCCTTCTTGGATTCTTTTAGATCAATCTCAATGGCCTATTAGTAAACTTAAATGTTTGTCTGAGGCCAATAAGGAAAAGACTTTACAATGTAACACATCTGTGGTTGTTTCTCAGTCTTTGTTACCATTTAAAGATTACTCAAGTGTGCATAGGCTTTATAAAGTAACTTCAAAAATATTCAAATTCATTAGCAGGAGTAAAGGGCTGGATGAAGATTGTGATCAGAAAGCCCAACTCTATTGGTTGAAGATAATGCAGCAGCATTGTTTTTCTAAGGAGATATTATTTCTCCAAAATCCTAAAAAGGATGAAATTCCACCGCTGGTCAATCAACTTAACTTATTCATAGATGATAAAGGCCTAATCCGATCCAAAGGTAGAATTGCCAAGACACTTTTATATAATGATGATGTGATAAATCCAATTCTTCTTGGCAAGGATCATCATCTCACTAGATTGATCATAAGAGACTTTCATTCAAGATGTCAACACTTGGGTGTTCAAACCACTATCAATTTTATCAGAGCTCATGGCTTCTGGATTACCAAGGCCAGGCAGGCTGTAAAGAATGTTTTGTCAGACTGTATAGTATGCAAAAAATTTAACAGTATACCCTTTAAATATCCAAAAATGACTAATCTTCCTCATCATAGAGTTAATTTTGTGCGTCCTTTTGAGCATACTGGCGTGGACTTTACAGGGCATCTCGTTGTAAAGATTAATGATAAGGAATTTCAAAAAATGTATCTGTTAATTTTCACCTGCCTTAATATCAGAGCTATTCATGTTGATGTCCTTCCAGATATGTCCACTGAATCCTTTTTACTTTCATTCCAACGTTTCACAAATATATATGGCATACCATCCAATTTGTACTCAGATAATGCCAGGAATTTCAAACAAGGTGGAAATATACTGTTAGAATCTTTGTCTTCAAATATGTTTTCCGAACATATGCGTATCAATAACATCAAACATTACAAGATTCCAGTCTATTCCAGTTGGGTGGGATCAGTTTGGGAGAGAATGATACGAACAGTTAAGGGATGTCTCTATAAAACTATAGGTAAAGCAACCTTAACTTACTTTCAACTGTTAACAAGTATTTCAAATATCACCAATGTTATCAATTCAAGACCTTTAACCTATAGGTCATCAGATAATGATTTGGAAGTTATTGCTCCAAATTCCTTTTTGAAGCCTTATGGCAATTCAAACCTCATATTCAATGAAGTTTCCACCCCAATATGGAAAAAACTTCCTCCCTCACAACAAGACTTAGCCATAACTCTAACTGCTCAAGGTAGAGTTTTGGAGACTTTCAGGGAATTATGGTATGAGTCTTATCTATTAAATTTGCGCCAGACAAGTAGAAATCTCTATCAGTCAGAGTGGACCAACAGAATAAAGGTTGGAGATATAGTTCTGATTCACACACCTAACAAACCTAGACCCTTCTGGCTTTTGGGTAGAGTTCTGGAAGTCATTGTTGGTGATGACGACAAGATCAGGAGTGTGTTATTAAAAAAGGGAGATGGACAAACCTGTCATTATTCCATTTGTCATCTCTACCCATTGGAGTTATCTATTACCCACTCTGTCTCCAGTGGAGAAACTGATGCTGAAGCAAGCAGTGATCTCTCCAATTCAGATGGTCAAAACAATGAAAATACAGATCAAGTTGATCAATCAAATTCAAATTCAGTTATTCAAAGTAATAGTGATACTGCTATTGTAGATGTACAACCTTCAACTTCAGGTATAAATTCACCTCAACTTGACTCTCAACAGAATCAAATTTCTCAGCTCAATTCAGTCAAAGAAAGACCTATTAGACAGGCTGCTGTCAAGTGTCAAGAATTCCTTCGCAGGAATTTATCTGATTTGTAAAAAATTTAATTCTTTTAATTGCAATGGTTTTCATTGCAACTCTTCAGTGGGAGGATATAAAAACTATTATATACTTTCACATATATATCTTCTATTTTGCTCATTTTAGTATTTTATTTTAGGATATAGTATTTTATTTTAGGATTTAAAAACTATTAGGTATATAAAGTATCTTTTATTTAGTTTTAGCGGAATTTATATTTTGTCTACATGTGGTATCCATTTTTCACTAAATTTCACTAAAAAATCACATTGTCTTGCGACAATTGTGGAATCACTTCTAATTCAAAAGCGGTACTATTTAGTCGTGTTTGTGTAATCAAATTTAAAAATCAAAATGTAAAAGGGTATAGAGGTAAATTTCTTCATTTCTTTTCAAATATTTTCACTATCAACCTATCTCTATTCTCTTTACCTTCTCACCAATCAAATTTACCCTAACTAAGATTTTAAGTGATAGATTACTAAAACCAAAAGGCAGAGTTATCTATGGACTATCTAGATCTTATTCAAAGAGCAAAAAAAATCTTTGAAAACAACAAATTCAGGTAAGGCTAATTTAGATTCACAATTGTACTTATATATCACCTTTTAAAACCTTATAAGTAAAATATTCTAGTGCATGAGGTGTTTTCGATTTCGGTTTAATTGACATGATTTTTCTAAGGATATTAAACTTAATTAATTAAAGTTATCTATAGAAGTATCAAACGTTTTTTATTATTGAATAATAAATATACATTAGCAAATTTCTGTGAGAATATATATATATATATATATATATATATATATATATATATATATTTTTATATATAATCTTTACTATTCTCGTTTCTTTCTATATATATATATATATATATATATATACATATATTTATATATATATATATAGATATATATATATATATATATATATGCATATGCTATCTTTATATATATATATAAATATATATATATATATATATAATATATATATATATATATATATATATATATATATATATATATATATATATATATAACAATATAATATATATATATATATAACCAACTAAATTTTAATCTTCCTTAATCAGCAGAAACACTTAACTCAATGTCCCAAACTATAGAACTATCTAAGGATTGGAGTGATCTTCAATATATATATATATGTATATATATATATATATATATATATATATATATATATATATATATATATATATATATAGATATAGAGAAATATATATAACTATATATATATATATATATATATATATATATATATATATATATATATATATATATATATATATATATATATTTATAACCTGTAGTAATAAAATTAATAATTACTTAATTTTTTACTTGCCGGAGCCGGAGCAGCGTCTTTTTTGTGGCTCCAACTCCCGCTCCAGGCCCTCCTAAAATTTCAGCTCTGGCTCCAGTCCCTCAAAAAATTTCGGCTCCGGCTCCAGCTCCATCCAAAACCTTGCGGTCCCGGCATCGTCTCCGGCTCCGCAGCCCTTCGTAAATCAAAGAAAAAATCATTTGAAGCTTATTTTACAAATTGTAGTTTTTTTTAAGGATATTTTACTTAAAAAGCTTCAATAGCATTTCAAATATTGAGGATTTGCCAAATCAATAGCGCAATTTCTTAGAAATATTTGAAAAAGAGGATAAACTTCCTTGGTTCCACCAGGGATTTTCTTCAGTTTCCGTCCGCACTGACTGTTTTCAAACTTTGCTATTTTTGGTGAAAATTTGAAATCAAAATTGATGGCTTAGTTTACGAAATATTTTAACCCACGTCATAGGACTGAAAGACTAGAGTACCTAAAAGTTAAAACAATTTTTTCTATGTGTGAAAAATTTGATGACGCCAATCGAAAATCGGTTATCTTGTTTCGTTCATGATTGTTAATAATTGGTACATTCAGTTTTAAATTCCGTATTTAACAATGTTATTAATTTTAATCATTCACAATTATTATTTTTATTTGCATTTGTCTTTTCGATGTTTTTATTTTTATATAAGCCCAAGCTAAATTTTTAGTTTAAAATTTAAGCTTTAAAGCTTGAAATTCGCAGTTGACCTTGACTTTTTGATTTTATGCTTTATTAATGCATATATACATATATAAACATAAGAAAATAGAGACAGTTAGAAGCCACGATAATTATAAGGTTCCAGTCCAATCTGATTAATATAAATACTATTAAAACTATAAACATTTAATGTACAAAAATGGTATAAACATTATTTGGAATTTTTTTTTTTGCTAATAGTAGAGCAGAACCCTGGTAGGCCTATCACGGATTTTTATAAAAATTATACATAGATTCTAAAAAAAATAGTGATGAAATATTAAAAAAAAACAAATGACTAACATCTTGAGGAAATTTAGTTACAGCCTCTCAAAATTAGAAAAATCCCATAGGCTTTTCTTATACTTTAACTGACTGGAACTTCATTTTTCTCACTTGAAGGTGTAGGCTACTTTACAAATCAAGAAGACTATAGCCAGCCAACAGATAGGCCTATGTTACGAAACCATAGGGTAAAAAGTGATCTTTAAAAAAATTGGCAAATTAAAATTTTTTTAATTGTGGAGAGCTATTGACTCTGATTCATGTAAATACAGTATTGAAACTATAAATAGGCCTATTTAATTTATAAAAATTATTTAAAAAAAATTATTGGAAGTTTTTTTATTGATTTTTACTTATTTTATATATATATATATATATATATATATATATATATATATATATATATATATATATATATATATATATATATATATATCTTTATGCTTTAAAATATATTAACAGATATATATCGAACGAGCGATGTAATTGATTTTTTTCGATTATTTCAAGAGCAATATAGAGCGACAAGGTTGCCAATAAGTTTTTTTTTTTTTTTTAAACTAAAGGAATACCCAAGATTAAATCGCCAAGATGTCAAAGAGTCAGGGTCTCTCGGCCTCAGCGGGGGACGACGGGGGGGACTTCGTCCCCCCCTCTGTCCCACCGTCGGCTCGAGCCCCTTAATAAAATAAATAAAAAAAAAATGAAAACAAAATTATCATATAAAAATTAACATGATATAAAAAGCAACATGTGGCAACTTTTTCTCTTCTTTTATTGGAGTTTAAGTTAACACGTCACAGTGTATGGTTAGACGATTAGGGTTCAGCGATATTTCGATATGTAACATTTTTATGTAACATCCTTTTAAAGGGAAAGTGCCTATATATATATATATATATATATATATATATATATATACTCTTCTTTATAAATATTATATATATATATATAGGGTAGTACTTGCTAAATTGGTGGCTTCTTTTGTGAGCAAGCACCCTATATAAGAGGATGGTAATTTAGAAATCCATATTTGAAATGATGTTTTTATTCAACATAAGTAAAATATGAAATAAGTATAAAAGTTCCTTCGTGAGATACTCTTTGTAGGCGAATTGCAAGTCGCAGCCTTTTCCAGTGCGTTTTTCGAACTTGCCTCTGACTCTTCGTTTAGCGAAAATTTGTGATCGAAATTCAAGTCGCAGCCTTTTCCTTGAAGTTTATCGCTCTTGCCGGGAGGATTTCTGAAGAGAGTATCTTGAGTGAGATTTTCTTCTGATTCTTAATAATTTGATCTGACTGTCTGTATCTGACTGAAGAGTATCTTAAAAGGACGAGTTTATATATATTTTCACTTTGACTTATGCTAAAATTTTGCTCGCGCAAATCTTAGCATAAGTACGAACATAAATTAAAATTTTTACAAATTTATAATGGAGTGCTACATTACTTCCTGCGCTAAACACGGAGTGAGAAAGTATGTTATAATAATTATACAAGAAATAATAACTAAAATACATAGTTATACTTTCAAATGCAAACATATCTAATTATGTCCGAAGACATAAGTAGACATATAAACATTTGAAGGCAAAAATAATATACAAGAAATGTAAATATTCAAATACGAGCATAACTGGTTACATCCGAAGATCTAAACATATATACAAATATTTGAATACATAAAAATACAATAATGTTATATATACAGAAAATAAAAGGGGCATTCAAACATAAGCATATTTGGTTATATCCGTTAGATATAAACAAACATACAAACATTTAAATACAAAAATATTTATACATAATTATGGATATGAAACAATTAAATTATTCACAAGTTAATTAAATAGGCCACATCGATCGAACCGTTGAATCCAGGGAAGGTCTTAGTATAAGGCGTTTCTAATGTATCCATGATTTGATCAATGCGCACGTAAATAGTTTTCAAAGCTGTAGTTACGAGAGAAACATTGCTTGACATATGTAGAGACGAAGTTGCTTGAAATTTAGGTCCTTTATTTGAAAAATTTCTTCATACATAAAAGGGAGCGGTCACAGAACCATTTAGAATTCGAAAAGGAATCAAAGTTCGTAGTGGAATTCAAAAATAAATTTCTGCCCATAATCCAAACTTAAAATGATGAAAGAAATCCATACCGTAAAGGAAGTTACATATGTAGAGGCGAAGTTGCTTGAAATTTAGGTCCTTTATTTGAAAAATTTCTTCATACATAAAAGGGAGAGGTCACAGAACCATTTAGAATTCGAAAAGGAATCAGAGTTCGTAGTGGAATCCAAAAAATGAGTTTCTGCCCATAATCCAAACTTGAATGATGAAAGAAATCCATGCCGAAAAGGAAGTTTGCTATGTCTAGCGATGAATCCTCGAACTGTGATAGTTGTGAAAAGATGAAGACCATAATCCAAAATTAAAATGAAAATTGAAGTTCAGTATCGATAATATTCGTTTGCTTGAGTCATTTTCTTAGAGTGTTCTGATAGGGAATTTTAGTATTATTTTAGTTTTTTCTTTTTCTTCATTTTGTTTGTTTTCTTTAGTAATCAGAAGGCATTGATTGAAGTTCTGGGTGTTCTACTCCGGGTTCACCAATTATATAGGGTAAAACTTGCTAAGTTGGTGGCTTCTTTTAAGAGCAAGCACCCTATATAAGAGGTTGGTAATTTAGAAATCCATATTTGAAATGATGTTTTTATTCAACATAAGTAAAATATGAAATAAGTATAAAAGTAATAAAAGTTCCTTCTGTGAGATACTCTTTGTAGGCGAATTGCAAGTCGCAGCCTTTTCCAGTGCGTTTTTCGAACTTGCCTCAGACTCTTCGTTTAGCGGCGAAAATTTGTGATCGAAATTCAAGTCGCAGCCTTTTCCTTGAAGTTTATCGCTCTTGCCGGGAGGATTTCTGAAGAGAGTATCTTGAGTGAGATTTTCTTTTGATTCTTAATAATTTGATCTGACTGTATCTGACTGAAGAGTATCTTAAAAGGACGAGTTTATATATATTTTCACTTTGACTTATGCTAAAATTTTGCTCGCGCAAATCTTAGCATAAGTACGAACATAAATTAAAATTTTTACAAATTTATAATGGAGTGCTACATATATATATAGTGCTGTTACATAAAAAAAAACCACCCCGTTTTGTTACACAAAAAAAACCCATTCTGTATCTCGGTAAATATGAGGTCTAGAGCGAAAAAATTTGGTGCACCTATTAATCGCATCTAGGATGAGTGAAAAAAATTGTTATAATGGTTCGAAGTCGATTTTTTGAATTTTGGGAATTTTTTTTCATTTTTGAAAAATTTCACAATTTTCAGCATTTTTGAGCGGCCATTTTGAGACTTTTCAAGCATTCACTGCATTAAGAAATTTATAAATTAGTATAATATTTGATTCATTCCTGTTGGCCCCATCCTTGATCTCATTCCACACCAAATTTCATGAAATTTTATGTTGAGTCGAGCTCTAAAAAAAACCCACTTGTAACGAAAAAAAAACCCAATTCCAAATTAATTGAAAACGTGCATGTATATGCGCTATAACTCCTATCAACATGCTGTATGGTTGTTTTTTTCCTTCTGTCAGTGTGGGGTCCGAAAACCCCCCAAAAAAAATGTAACAAAAAAAAAAACCCACTTGTAACAAAAAAAAAAAAAATGTATATTTTTAACATTATTGTATATATATATATGTATATATATAATATATATGTATATAAATATATATATATATCTATATACCGGTATATATATAGTATCAATCACATTTCGTATGTGCTAGAAGTGACGTCACGCGCGCTCCTGCATGTATAATTTTCTAGCACTTCTAGCATGGCATCCTACATCATAGAATATACCTGAGTCAGGTGTCTAACCCTATGTTTTAAGGTATAGGGAGTTGATTGCCATGGTTTATAACGGCATTGTTGCACACCTACCATGGTTTAGTACCCCGCCCCCCCTTTTCTAATGCCTCTAGCATGGTATATCGTATGTCATGGAATATACCCAATATAGGTATCGATTAGTATATAATCGATACTGCTGAATCGATTCCCGTGGTTTATGATGCAATCTAATCACTCTTACCATGGTTTAGTATCAGATAGTACCCCTACCTCCCTTTTCTAATGCACCTATGCAACTTTTTTATTTCTGGAGCTACAGAGACGAGCTTGGTGTTGGCTAGTATGTTTTGAGGTATGCAGAGTCGATTCCCGCTATTGCCGAGTGGCTAGTTTCAACCTTTGAGGTTTTAGAATGCATCAACACGCGTTTTATGTGGCCGGCTTACCCTTCGTCATATTCAAGGAAGGGGTGTAGGGGGGTTTAAACCTATTCAATGAGGGGGGTATAAGATGGAAATCTATTCAAGGAGTTTAGAGAGGTAGGGGGTTATTCAGCACAGCAAATTTCCTGATTCAACACACCAGTTACATCATCACAAAATCAGAACACAATAACCTATTTTTTGTTTTTTTTTTAAATTTTTAATTTTGATTTATAAGGTCTGTGTACAAAAAATAAAAAAATAATTGTAAAATTTGATCACCTACTCTTTGATAGTACAGGTTTTAAGCTATGTATACATATAAAATGCATATTGATAGCACATTTCGTTAAAAAGTTATTTAACATTTATGAACCCGGGGCAATTTCAGATTTCCATTCCATTCTCCCCCCCACCCCCCTCACCCTTGACTGGGGTGGCCAATTGACTCAGTAACCACGGGAATCGACTCGGAGGCATCGGAAACCCATATAAACATACCCGACAACAACAAAAACTAAAAATTAGCTAAAAATTGCTAAGGGTGCCAGATTTAACAAAAATCAGCTAAATCTGGCAATACAGCTAATTTATCATTCTTACTTACTACTAACACGTTAGAGAAGCTCATTTCAGCTAGTGTCAACCAAAAATGGGTAAAATTTATATATTTTTTTTAGGTTTTCTGAAATTGCCCCCAAAAAAAAATTTTCCTTCTTTTTGTAGAAATTTTTTAAAAATAGTTATTATTTTTATTTTTTTAATTTCTTTACCTTAAATGATTGCCAAATGCCCATATTTTATCATATCTAGAACTAATTTCTGTAAGTGTTATAGTTTTTAAGTTACAGTTACTTAAAAACAAAAAAAGGCCGATTTTTTTCTGAAATTGACGGTATCTTAATTTCATATTAAATTTTACTTTTTTTTTTTACTATTTTTAATAATATTTTTCATAAAATATGCTTAAAAAAGATTTAACTGACATATGATGACATATTGTTGCTCTAGGAAGGGTTTTTAGAAGTGGGTTTTTTTTTTTTGTTACATTGTTTTTTTTTTTGGTTTTTTTTTTTTTTTTGATCTAAATAATTTTAAAAGTATTAAAGCGAAACAAATAATTTTTCATGGGATTATAGCCTAGGCCTTGCCATTATAAGAAATTATTATAAAAGTCCGATATGTAAAATAGTTTAATAGTTATAGGCCAAAAACTGAAAAATGGTTTTTTTTTTATGTAACAGCACTATATATATATATATATATATATATATATATATATATATATATATATATATATATATATATATATATAATATATATATATATATATATATATATATATATATATATATATATATATATATATATATATATATATATATATATATATGGTGAAAAGCTGTAGACAGTGACCCACACATTTTTGAGACCGAAAATTTTCTAAGTTCAAAAAACTTTCTAAGTTCAGAAAAATTAACTTAAAGTTAAGTTTTTAAGAAAATTCTTTAGGCAGAAAGCTTCTAGCATAAATTAGAGAGCTTGCCACTGAAATTTTCTTAAAAAATTTTTACGAGAACTAAATTTTTAATTACCACACAGTTCTCAAATGATGATCTAATCTACAGCTTTACCATATATATATATATATATATATATATATATATATATATTAATATATATATATATATATATATATATATATATATATATATATATATATATATATATATATATATATATATATATATATATATATTAATGAAAATTGGTAATTGTTTACAATAATGGCTTCTAAACAGATTTTGGTAATTATTTATAGTAAGGGACTCTAAACATTTTTAAAAATCACAGCATAGGCCTGCTCTAAAAAAATAGTAATGAAGAATAAAAAAAAAAGTTATGGAACAGTCTCTTTAGGAAAAAAAGTTGCAGCCTCTCAAAGTTTGGAATTTTCTCACTTTTCTTTTAAAAAAATGACAGAATTTCTTTTTATCATAATTTACAAAATAGATGTAAGGGAAGACTGTAAAAGAAATCTTTAATAGTAGCATAACCATGATTGGCAGAACTCCATCTAAGCATCTTAAGTTTACAGCAATATAAACCCATCTAGGTTAGGTCTAGGTTTATAGCATCATCAATCCATCCAGGTTAGGACCTTACTAATTCAGTTTATATGTTTTGTTAAGTTTACACATAGTAAATCTGTGTATACCTAGCAAATCTTAGCATAACCTGAACTAGGATGGTCCTAAACCAACCTCGAGGCCCATTCATTTTTTTTTATAAGAAAACTCTGGGAAAATTCCAAACTTTAAGAGGCTGCAACTTTTTTTCTTAAAGAAACTGATCCATATATATATTTTTTAAATTCTTCATTGCTATTTTTTTTGGTAATAGTCTATTTAAAGGTAATGCTATCAGATATTGCATATTTTTTCTGATAATCTTAAGTTATCGGATATCGTTGTTACCATGTATATAACAATAGTTTGTTCGAACACGTACGAGTGATATTGGCTTCCGCTAAATTTAAAATATTTTTAAAAAATGAAATATATATATATACTATATTATAATATATATGATAATATATATATATATATATTATATATATAATATATATATATATATATATATATATATATATTAACTTAAATATACTATTTAAAATAAAATTGAAAAAATTGAATTCTGCTACATTTGATAAATTTTAATCTCTAAGGAAAATTTTTTTTTAATATAATATATATAATTATATATAATATATATATATATATATATTATATTTACATATATATTTAATATATATATAATATTAATATATATATATATATATATATATATATATTAGGGATGTAGCTACCAATAGTATCGGTATCAGCAGTATCGGCCAATTTTCTTAGTATCGGTATTGGTTAATATGGCCGATACTTGGCCAATACTTTTTACTTTTTGGGTGAAGAATTATGAGAAACTTTTAGATTCAATAACACTGTATGTACAACATGAAAAATGTCCTTCACATGAAAATTAATATAATAAATACACAGTAATGAGATAGAACATTTGTGTACTGCTAAACAATCGGATTGCATTCCCTTACACCAATTACTTAGTCATTCTATTTCATATTTGGTTGTGTCCAAGTATTTATTTTATAAATAAAAATAGTATCTTTAAGGAATAATAAATGCAAATATATATTAATAACTTTTTATGCTTATGTTTATTCAAAAAATATTCCATTTCCATTTTCCTGTAAATATTAACAAAGTTTAGCTACTAGCTTTTATGTTTTAACATGATTACAATTTACAAGAAGATTCTTTAACTAGTATAATATAAAAAGAATAAAAATAATGAAAGGAAGAGACCTAATTATCCAGGCTTGAAAAGACCAAAAGACAAATGCTATACTTAAACCATGAATAATAATAAAATAACTCATTTAAGATAAAGAAGATATCACTTCAAGTACTCAAATTCAAAAATTCTTCAAAATCTGTGATGCAAAACTTAAGCATTTTACTAGTATCTGGGCGAGAGCCGTCCTTTTTGGGTGTTTACCTTCCCACCTAAAAAACTAAAAATACACTCTACTCTCGGACTGATGAGGGAGGGCTATGAATTATTCCTTGCAAGCTTGATAATAATGGAAACCTTGCCCCATTTTCATGCCACCACATGAAAAGGATTCTCTTCTGTAGGCAACATCTCCATGTTTTCGTAGATTTAGAGCCTCATCTCCTCTTTCACAGATTGCAAATTTGAATTATCTTTGCCTCCTTTGATGATTGTTTCTTCACTTTTTCGATGAGGTTCTTGGTTGTGATTCCTTTGAAGGGGTAATGAGATTGTCAATTGCAATTTCGACCATTTTATCAAAAGTCTGACATATCCAAATCCTCTTCATCTTCAGAGGTTTATTGCTGGAAAAGCCACCATCGTCACAATCAGTGCTGTTATCAGGATATATCAACTTCTTGAATCTTTTTTTTGTCACGCGAGCAAGCTCCTCAGTTATAAGCTATTTAAATTCATTCTAGAATTGTGGTTCACTGTACGGAATGTCATTCGTGTCTTCTGGGGGATTTCTTGCTAGCTTAAAGGAATTCCCTATATAATAGGGTATTTCGTGTGTTCAATTTGAAGGCAAAATATAAATGCAAGATATTGTTGCTAGGGAAGGGAAGATTGCGAGAAGAATGGTGTGAAAATATGAATGAATTGAAAGAAGTTGTATATGAGTTGAGAAAGGAGGGAAGTGTCAAGAAAAAAATGTTAGTAGGGATGTCGAGGCGAGGAGGGAGCGGAATATAGGATAGACAGTGGAATAGTGATTGCGCTAGGCAGGAAGATGAGGGGAAAAGGATAAAGTTGAAAATAGGTCTGCAGATAAATATAGAGTTGTAGAAACTAGAAATAATAATTTGAGGATCTCTAAAGTCAGTCAGCCTGTGACCTGCCGTAGTAAACAGGCTGTTGACTGTCTCCAGATGGGTGGACAATACCAGTAATGTTGAGTTTCTAAAGGAAGACTGATTACATTGCTGATTGGAGATCTCTAAAATATACCTAATATATTTTCAAAAGAAGAAAAAAGAAAGTGATTGAGAAGTATGTTATTAATCAGTCTTATGTGAATCGTGGATAGGATATAATAGAGAGTTGATTCTATTATAATGTTGATTCAAAAGTGATTGTGCATTGAGTACAAATTAAAGAGGAGAGAAAATCGTCAGAAAATATTTATAGCAGATTTATAGGGAGATTGATTCAGTATAGATTGGAAAGCTAGTGGAAGAAGGTGCATTATTTCTGGGATTACCTAGGTTAGGTGCAGGTCAGGAATTGGGGAGTAGGGCTTTAGGTGTAAATGGAAAGGGTTAGAATTATTCAGAAAATATTAGTTTTATGAGAGAATTTCGGATAAAGGATCTTTTCTGCGACATAACAGTCTTGAGTCTATATATGTGTTGGGCTTCTCTAAGTGATATTGTTGAGCTAAAAACTTAGTAAGTTGGGGGTGATGGCAAGATCAGGATACAAATAATAGCAATGGTAACTGTTTAATAGGTGGTGAGTAAATAAAACTGTGTGTTACCAGCACGTCAAATAATGTTGTAGCAATAAAAATAACAGCCATTTCGAATACTCAAATGCTTTTACACAAATGCTCATAGCCTTAGAAATAAAAGATGAGCTGATTAGATTTAGACATTATTTGCATAACTTGAGGCATGGGTTAATGAAGAATTTATGGAGACTCCTTTCAGAACATAAGGATTATACAGAAATTTCAATTATTTTCGCCGCGTAAGATGGAAAGAAAGGTGGGAATCGCGCGATGATTTTAACAGTGCGTCGGAGAGTCTGTCCTAATTGACTGACTTTAAACTAATTCATTGATTTGAATTCAGTATGGGTTAGATTATCCTATGTTTAATAATCAATAGATAGAATAGGGGCATTTATAGACCTGGCCAGAGTCAAAGAATTAGAGGCGGAAATTGTGAAAGAAATTAAGACAGCATGCCACAGTAAGGAAAAGGTATATCAAATGGTGATTTTAATTTTCCTGCATTCAAGGGATTCCTGTCTAATATGACCATAGTAAGTTCAGATTTACTAAAAATTGTATACTAATAAACTTTTTGAGCCAGAGGTCATGAACCCAAACAACAGACACAATTGCACTATTAGAACTTAATATTTAACAAACGATGAAAAGTATGGTTGATAAGATAGAGTTGAGGAGAATTTTAGGACTTAAGTGACCATAATATAATTAATTAATATAGGAATGTGATATCTGGGCCCAAATTGCAAGCTAATAAGGAAACAAATCCTAAATTTCCAAAATGGGATTTTACCAAATTACGAGACATGCATAGTATAACTGACTGGGATTAAGAAGCTTAAAGACCAAAACTGTTTTATCATGTGGGAAAATTTTAAGCAAGTTTTAATGAATATTCAGGTCATATTGTTTTAAAATAAACCCATTAGTAGCGGTGGCGATTGACGAAAACCTGTTTGGTGAATAGAGAATAAGAGATAAAAATCAGATGAAAAAGCAAAGATGTTTTAAAATATTCAAGGTAGTTATTAGGGAAGATGATTTAGAAAATTAAGGAAAATAGAAACGAACTTAACAGTCAATAAGAAAAGGCAAAAAGAGAGGCAGAATTAATTAGCAAGGAATAGTAGTAATAAGGACCTGAAGAAGTTTTTTAGCTTATAAATTTTAAAAGTTAAGAATAAGACAATAGGTCCAATTAAAATTGATTGAAAATTTTAGTAAGCTCAGATTAAGGAGGTTTGGTTCAACATTTTCCAAATGGCTTATTTTGCTTATTTTGTGAGTGAAAATTAATAAAAAGTTTTGGAGACTAATAGTTCTGGTATGCATGTATTAAATAGACTTACAGAATTTGAATTTGAACGTAAAAGATATTAAACGTTTACAAGACCATATTGATCCAAGTAAAGCTTGTCAGGCCCTATGGTATACATTGGTTAGAATTTTTGAAAGAAGGTAGTTACAGCATTGCAAAAGCACTGGATATTTGATTTTTTAAGCGATCTATAACATTGTTGAGGTACCAGATGACTGGAAAACAGCCTATGTTGTGCCTATTTATAAGAAAGTAGTAAGGAAGATTTGGCGTAATTATAGGCCACATCTCTGGTTTGTAAAGGTTCTAGGAAAAGTTGACTGAAAGGTCAATAGTAGAAAATATTTAGTAAGATACAAGGTATTGTATGACTCCAGCATGGTTTTTCAGAGAAAGGGTAGGTATGTCAGACAAACCTTTTAGAATTTATGGAATTCATTACTGACTGCATTGACCGAGAGATCCAGTTGATATTATAGATTTAGACTTAGCAAAAACTTTTGATAAGGTCCCCACAACAAGGCTGATGAAGAAGTATGTAAGTGTATAGGTGGAGTGGTACAATAGTTGGATTAAAGAGTGGTTGTGGAAGAGAAAACAGTGTGTACAACTAAATGGCCAATAAGTCATCATGGGAAATAGTGAAGATGTGGTGTCCCACAGGGTTCAGTGCTGGGCCACTGTTGTTCCTCATAATTAATAATGATTTAGACCAGGGACTTAAATGCAAGGTTCTAAGTTTGTGATGATACCAAAGTGGCCACCTCAGTTAGGAATAGTGATGAGGATGTATAAAGATTCAAAATGATCTGATAAACTTCTTGGTGGGTGGGCAGATAAAGTGGCAAATGAATTTTAATAGTAAAAGTGTAAGGTTCTTCACCTAGGTTACTCAAATAAAAGTTTTTAACTACAATATGAATGGGGATGGCTTGAGTCTGTGGACCGAGAAAACAGTAATTTGAAAGTAAGCTAATCAGTGTTTTGGAAGCAGGAATAAAGCTAATAAGATGCTGGCATTAATAATCGCCAATGTTGTTTACCAAAGCAAGGGATAGTAATAAGTAAAACTATATAATAAGCTAGTTAGGAAAAATAATAAGAGTATTTGTGCACCAAGTTTGGGCCCCTTAGTTAAAGAAAGACAGATATGCTAAAGAGAGAGCAACATAGAAGCAACAAGGATGATTCTGGGTTTGAGGGTAGAGCTATGAGGAGAGTGAAGGAGTTAGGAATATTTCTGTAGAAAGGCGATTCTCAGAGGGGACATGATACAAGTCTACAAAATTTTACATCTATTGATAATACGGATACCAATAAATTCTTCATAGTAGAGCATGGACGGGAGACCAGGGGGCATAACAAGAAAATTGAGAAGAAAGCATGCCATCTTGATATAAGAAAGCATGCATTTAGCAATACGGTTGTTAAATTTTGGAAGGTTTGCCACAGGAGGTTCGTTGAGTGTGACTCAATTGCAACATTTAAGAAAGGGTTGGATGGGTTGGGTATCATATAGTATATTTAGACGAAGCCAAATTAGGCTGGTTTTTAGTTATAGTAGTTATTAATGTTATAGCTACTGCATGTGTGACCATAACTTAGTTATTAAGGCATGTGGATGGTTTGGGTATCATATTTCATTTTTTTTTTGACTAAGCCAAATTGGTGGATTTTAGTTACAGGAATTTGACAAGCCCTAGTGTGCTTTGTGGATTTTGCATGAGAGCATGTTTGGTTAGTGGGTTGACTGGGACAGTCTCGATAGGCCCATGTGGCTTCTTACTGTCCCTATATTTCTTATGTTCTTTCTTATTGGCCACCCCAGTCAAGGGTGAAGGGTGGGTTTCTTTATTTTTTTTTAAAAACAATTTTTTTTTTTTTCTCGCATATACATCTCTGGTTAGGAACACTTTTTGTAAAACTTGAAGAGTAAATGTTTAGTTTTTTAGTAAATTTGTTCTGATTTTTCATGTTTTTTACATAGCAAATTTTCTGTTCAGTACTTAATTAGGTTTTAATACTTTATGGGTGCTATGTCTTATGTAGTTTCAATAGAGTAAAAATAAAATGTGCTTGCTCTGATCTATAGAAATTCTCCCATCCCAAAATATTGGAAAAGTATATTTAATTACATTAAATTAATAAAAAAATGTATGATTCATGAACCCTTTCATTGATATGCAAGTATTTTACCACTAGACCATGATAAGCTAAAAGAACGCTCCAAATTTAGAAGAATACCCTCTTAAGAACATAAGAACATAAGAAATATAGAGACAGTAAGAAGCCACATGGGCCTATCGAGACTGTCCCAGTCAACCCACCAACCAAACATGCTCTCTTGCAAATCCACAAAGCACCCTAGGGCTTGTCAAATTTCTGTAACCAAAATCCACCAATTTGGCTTAGTCAAAAATAAATGATACATGTTACCCAAACCATCCACATGCCTTAATAACTAAGTTATGGTCACACATGCAGTAGCTATAACATTACTAACTACTATAACTAGAAACCAGCCAATTTGGCTTCGTCTAAATATACTATGTGATACCCAACCCATCCATATACCTATCCAACCCTTTCTTAAATGTTGCAATTGAGTCACACTCAACAACCTCCTGTGGCAAATCATTCCAAAATTTAACAACCCTATTGCTGAATGTATACTTTCTTATATCAAGATGGCATGCTTTCTTCTTAATTTTCTTGTTGTGCCCCCTGGTCTCCCGTCCGTGCAATCTACTATAAAGAATTTATGGGTCTCATATTATTATGGCAATAGATGTAAAAATTTATAGACTTGTATCATGTTCTCTATGAGAAATCGCCTTTCTACAGAAACATTCCTAACTCCTTCAGCCTCTCCTCGTAGCTCTTACCCTCAAACCCAGAAATCATCTTTGTTGCTCTACGTTGCACTCTCTCTAGCATATCTAAGTTTTTTTTTAAATAATGGGCCCAAACTTGTGTACAATACTCTATTACTGGCCTAACATAGCTATTATACAGTTTACTTATTACTTCCTTGCTCTTGTAAACAACATTGCGATTTATTATGCCCTGCATCCTTATTGGCTTTATTTCTAGCTTCCAAACACTGATTAGTACTTTCCAAATTGCTGCTTATAATCACACCTAAATCTTTTTCCTGGTCCACAGCCTCAAGCCCAATCCCTCATTTCATATCATAGTTAAAACTTTTATTTGAGTAACTTAGGTGAAAGAACCTTACACTTTTTTACTATTAAAATTCATTTGCCCACCCATTTGCCCACCCAAGAAGTTTATCAAGATCATTTTGAATCTTTATATATCCATCACTATTCCTAACTGAGGTAGCCACTTTGGTTATCATCTGCAAACTTTAGAAACCTTGCATTTAAGTCCCTGGTCTAAATTATTTCTATATATGAGGAACAATAGTGGCCCAGCACTGAACCCTGTGGGACACCACTCTTCACTAATTTTCCCATGGTGACTTATTGCCATTTAGTTGAACACACTGTTTCTATTCCACAACCACTCTTTTAATCCAACTAGTACCACTTCCACTCATACACATTAACAATATCTTTTCTTCATCAGTACCTATGTGGGAACCTTATCAAAAAAGCTTTTGCTAAAGTCTAAATATTATAATATTCAATGGATCTCCTCGTCAATGCAGTCAGTAATGAATTCCATAAATTCTAAAAAGGTTGTCTGACATGACTTACCCTTTCTGAAACCGTGCTGGGAGTCATACAATACCTTGTTTTCTTCTAAAATATTTCTCTAGATGACCTTTCAGTAACTTTTCCAGAACCTTTACACCAGAGATGTTAGGCTAACTGGCCTATAATTACCCAAATCTTCCTTACTACCATTCTTATAAAATAGGCACAAACATGTCCGTTTTCCGTCATCTGGCTACCTTTCACCATAATGTTAAACGCTTAAAAATCAAATTACAGTGCCTTTGCAATGCTGGTTCTACCCTCTTTCAAATTCTACCATATATAACATCAGGGCCTGCAGCTTTACTTGCATCAATATGGTCTAGTAAACGTTTAATATCTTTTACATCAAATTCAAATTCTGTAAGTCTATTTTTTACATGCATACAAGAAATATTAGTCTCCAAACTATTATCTAATCTTTCCTCAGTAAACCACTGAAGCAAAATAAGCATTGAAAAGTTGACCAAACTCCTTATCTGAACTTACTAAAATTTCATTCAATTTTAATAGGACCTATTGTCCTATTCTTACTTTTAAAATTTATAAAAGCTAAAAAAACTTCTTCAGGTCTTATACTATTCCTTGCTAAATAATTCTGCCTCTCTCTTTGCCTTTCTTATGACTGGTTAAGTTCGTTTCTATTTTTCCTATAATTTTCTAAATAATCTTCCCTATTACTACCCTTGAATAGTTTTTAAAACATCTAAGCTTTTCATTGATTTTATTCTCATCTCTCTATTCCACCAAAACAGGTTTTTCTCTTCGCCACCCTAATGGGTTTTATTTTTAAAACATGTTACTGACTGAATATTCATTAAAATATGCTTAAAATGTTCCCACATGATAAAACAGTTCTTGGTCTTTAAACTCTTTATCCCATGCAGTTATACTAAGCATGTGTTCTTTAATTTTGGTAAAATCCCCATTCGGAAATCTAGGATGTTGTTCCTTAATAGCTTGCAATTTGGCCCAGATATCACATTCATATTAAATCTAATTATAATATGGTCACTAAGTCCTAAATTCTCCTCAACTCTAATCTTATCCACCATACTTTCATCATTATTTAATATTAAGTCTAATAGTGCATTGTGTCTTGTGGGTTCATGGACCATCTGGCTCAAAAATTAGCTAGTACACAATTTATAGAATACTGAACTACTCTGCGTCCGTATTTAGACAAGGAAATTCCCATTGAATCGCCAGAAATTAAAATCACCCATTATGACTATACCTTATTTCTTAACTGTGGCTTGCTGTCTCAATTTCTTTCACAATTTCGGCATCTAATTTTTGACTCTGGCCAGGAGGTCTATAAAATTGCCCCTATTCTATATGATTATTAACATTTTAGATATCTTTATACCCATACTGATTTCCTAACTATTCATGATTCAGATTTTTAAGTCCGAGTCATTAATACAGATTGAATATTGCTTTAATATAAAGGCCACACCCCCACCTTTCTTCCCTCTACGCTGTATAAAATAAAGTGAATATCCGTCTATTTCATATTCCTGAAAGGGGTCTCCATTTAATTCTTCATTAACCCATGCCTCAGTTATGCAAATAATGTCAAGATTCTCATTATTGTTATAACTAATCAGCTCACTTTTTTATTTTCTAAGGCTTGAGATTTGATTGTAAAAGGCATTGAATATTCGAAAATGCTGTTATTTTTATTTGCTAACATCATTATTTTGAACCTGTAACAACACTAGTTTTATTTATATCACCCCTATTGCAGTTACCATTGCTATTATTTGTATCCAGATTAGCCCTCACCCCAACTTTAACCTAGTTTTTGCTTTAAACAAGTCCCCAAACTTGGTGCTGAAAAGCCCAACCACCTTACACCTCAATTGACTCCATTCTGCCCTTGCCAAAAAGATCTTTATCCAGAAATTCTCTCCACAAATCCAAAAACCTAATATTTTCTGAAAAACATAATTTCCTAACCCTTTCATTTACACCTAAAGCCCTACTCCCCCATTCCTGACCTGCACCTAACCTAGGTAAAATCCCAGAAATCATGCACTTTCTTCCACTAGCTTTCATCTTCTGAATCAATCTCCTATAATCTGCTATTAATTCTTCTGACCTTCTATGTCCTATATCATTTGTACCCACATGCACAATCACATTTGAATCAACATTTGTAGAATCAATCTCTCTATCTATCCTATCCACGATATCATTCCCCGCCCACCCTTTTTTCCCCCAACTTTTTTTTTTTTGTTTTATCTTCGCTACGCATTCGTGGCCCAAAACACCCCCCCTGATAACATACT
>JABUQX010008821.1:35000-62330 GCA_015478945.1 Trachelipus rathkii
TTGTTAAATTTTGGAATAGTCTGCCAGAGGAGGTTAGATTTGTTTATGGATGGGTTGGGAATCATATAATATATTGACGAAGCCAAATTGGCGGGTTTTTAGTTGTGATATAGTTATAGTTAGATGGCATGTGTGACCATAACTTAGTTATTAATGCATGTGGATGGTTTGGGTATCATATTTATATATCATTAGTTTTGACTAAGCCAAATTGGTGGATTTGTAGTTACAACAAATTGACAAGCCCTAGGGTGCTTTGTGGATTTGCATGAGCATGTTTGGGTAGTGGGTTGACTGGGACAGTCTCGATAGACCCATGTGTTTTTTTTCTGTCTCTATATATATTATGTATTTATATATATATATATATATATATATATATATATATATATATATATATATATATATATATATATATATATATATATATATATATATATATATATATATATATATATATATATATATATATATATATATATATATATATATATATGTATATATGTATATATATATATATATATATATATATATATATATCAGTTCGGAGGAGAGAGAGGTCCGTTCCGTATCAGAGGCAGGAACCAGTCCCGGGTACATCAGTGGAATTGCCAGTTCCAAGTATTGTCCCCACGGTGGAAGGATTGCCGTCACAGCCTGATTGGGATGGATTGTTTCAGAAATATATACAAAATATGCAGGGGTATTTACTGGCTTTTGGCCAGGAAATGACTTTGGAGGAGATCAAGGAGCGTGTGCGTCAGATGTGCGACCAGTAGAAGGGGGGAATGACGGAGTTAGGTTTAAGTTAAAGAGAAAATTTTGTTTTGAATTTTTTTTAAAAAAAGTTTAATTTTATTTAGTTTATTTTATACTGCAAGAAATAAAAGATGTAAAATGTACTACCGCAGAAAAAACTCCACTAAAATTGGAATGCAAATTATGCACGGTGCATGTTAATCTTGAAAATGCCCAGAATGACCCGTTGAGAATTACTGTTTCTTTTGCTCTTAACAGTTCCGGATCATATGGTTGCATGGTCGATAGCGGAGCTGGAGTCAGTTTAATTAGCACGAATCTCGTCACCAATCAGTTGGCAGATGCTGAGTTAAAACCATCAGCTGCCCTTGGAATCAAGGCTATTAGTGGTTTGGTACGTGATCACCCCATTCCTGTTGAATATTATGTGGAAACGGTTTTATTTTTCCCAGATAATGATTTCGTTACCGAACCTGTTGTTTTTCTGGTTATCCCCACTGAGTTAATGCCCGAATTGATGGTGTTAGGTGCGGCCGCTTTAAAGGACAATGACTTGCTTCCTGACCTGACCACTAGGGAGCTGGTACATCGCAAAGGATTTGAGTCGCAGACTTCCTTTTTTCAATTGTGTAAATATCCACGCTGTTAATATTCCCCCTTGTTCCTGTAAAATAGTGGATGTCAAGGGAATTTCGGACATTCCATTGGATCTGGTGGGTTTTCAAGGTTGTCAACAAGGAAACATTGTTCCAATATCTGGAGTATTAGATTTTTCCTCTTCGCATCGTGTTGCTATTATGAACATTTCTGAAAAATCAAAATACCTTAGAAAAAACACTGTTTTGGGTCAAATTTTCTCTCTTACGGAAGATAATGAGTTACAAGTAAGAGCCCACGCGGTAAATACACTCTCCAATGAACAACTTTCTAAAGACCAAGAAGTTTGGACCCCTGAAAAATTGAGGGAAGATTTTTGCTTCTCTGATATACCCATCGACTCAAAGCAGCAACAAAGTCTCTTGAATGTGTTGTTGCATCATCAAGCAGCTTTAAGTTTCGGTGACCACGATGTTGGGGTGGCTACCAACATTTCTCATACTATTGAAGTAGAGAGTCAACGTCCCGTTAGATTACCGGTTCGTCGATTTCAAGGACCGTTGGCTCAGGAAATCGAGCAGCAATGTAGAGAGCTGTTGGAGCAAGATATTATTAGGCCAAGTAAATCACCATATTCTGCTCCCGTGGTTCCTGTGAGGAAACCTGATGGCAAATTACGATTATGCATTGACTACCGTAAGCTCAATGATGTTACGAAAACCGATTCTTTCCCGTTACCGAATCTCATAGACATGATTTATAATATGCACGGGAACAATTATTTTTCTACCATAGATCTGGTTAGGGGTTATTACCAGGTTTCTATGGAACCTGATAGTGTGGAAAAAACGGCGTTTTCTACTCCTTTCGCCCAGTATGAATATTTGAAGATGCCCTTTGGGGTTAAAAACGGGCCTGCTACTTTTCAACGGGGCATGATGCTCGCTTTAACCGGATTACCATGGTCGAAGGTAATGGTCTATTTAGATGATATTATTATACTTAGTAAAACAATCGAGGACCATTTAGTTACCTTGGATCAGGTTCTTTCAGCCTTAGAGAAAAATGGGTATAAATTAAAGCCGAGTAAGACACGTCTTTGTCGTACTGAGGTAGAATTTTTAGGTCACCATATTTCCCGCGATGGAATCCTACCCCTCCAGAAAAATGTAAAAGGAGCGTTAGAGTTTCCAATTCCTACCACTGTAAAACACCTGCGTCAATTTTTGGGAATGGTGAATTTTTATAGACGACATATCCCAAATTGTTCGCAAATAAGTAAACCATTGTCATGTCAAACGGGTGGTAGAACCATTCAATGGACTCCAGAATGCCAATATGCTTTTGATGAATTAAAAAAGGCATTAGTAAATCCTTGTGTTTTAGGATTTCCTGACTATGATCCGGCTGTCTCTCCCATGGAGTTGCATGTGGATGCATCGGATGTCGGGGCAGGCGCGTGCCTTTCCCAAGTGCAGAATGGGGAGCGAAAACCTATAGCATTTATCTCCATGACGTTTAACGGAGCTCAAAGGAATTACGGTGTGATAGATAAAGAGTTGACGGCGTTAAGGTGGGCCGTCAAGTCATTACGACCGTTCCTTCGTGGAGTTAAATTTGTTATTTTTACCGATCACATGCCATTAATATATTTACAAAACATGAGCCTTATAGACGGCAGATTGGCTCGAACCATGGAGGAGTTGAATGAGTATGACTTCGATATTCAACATATATCGGGTACACAAAACATCGTCGCAGACGCACTCTCGCGTTCCCCAGTAAATGAAGATTCAGAAGATATCCAGGAACAATCTCCTATGGATTTCATCCCAGATGGTTATTTTACTGTAGAAATCCCCGGTGGTGGTGATTCGTTATATAAATGTTTATCGCTGTTCCAATATGGGACATGGGATCGCCATTTGGAACTTCGTCAAACTCTCATTGAGGAATTAAAGAAACATCCTCAGAAGTATAAGTTGCAGGGCAGACAAATTCAGAAAACATTTCGATTGTTGGCACTTCCGGGGCAGTTACCGATTCCGGAGGTAATCACTTCTTTTACTGAAATCTTCAAAAACCCCGTACACGTGTACTACAATACCAATCAACCTCTTATTTATGGGGGACAATTTGAAAATGAGGTCTGTCACTTGAAATGTTTGGGGGGGGGTGCATTATAATTACCTCATGCCCACTATAACAAACCTCTCATAATACTTACTCTTTTTGTGGAGTAACTGAGAAAAGTCGTAACTTGTTCGAAAAAATAAAATAAAAACTTTTTCTTGGAAAGTTAAAAATTCGGGAAATTGTAAAACTTTGCCTATCTTGATTTCAAATTATATTAGCGTTCACGTAATTCTATCGTTTCGTTTCATAATTTCATTTCATAATTGCGGTTTTGTTAAAAAAAAAAATTGAAAATAAAAATATTCGTCGGTTGAGTCGATTTTAAATTTATTAAATCATTCAAGTTTCTATCGTTTCGTTTATGATTTAAATTTTATTATTATTTTACCATTTTTGAAATAAATATTTCCGTAGGTTGGGAAAATATAAAAGTAAAAAATATTTCTCTACTTATATTTCGTTAAATGTCTTGAATCTTGAGTACTAAATATTTTGAAAAAGTAATAAATGATATAATAGTTTTTTTTTAAAGATCATTTGTATTCTTTCTTCGAATTCCCAATCATTTATTACATACCATAATAACATCTCAAAGCTAAAGTTAAGTATCGGTTAGTTAATGAAGAGAATCTTGTTTTCACTATTTTTAGTAATGCAAAACGCATTGCTAAATAAAATTACAAGTTTTCAGTATCAGTATCAGCTGTTGTATCAAATAATATATAACAAGTTATTTGTATCGGTATCGACTGGTTAATGAAAGAAATCTTGTTCTTCATTAAGTGCACTAAGAAGTTGCCTTGTGCTCTGATTTGATTTAATTTTAAAATCAAGTCAGTATATTTCTTATGTAGGTCTAACCCTAATCCAAAGTTTTTAGTTTTTCCAGTTATTTAGGTTAGATTTATGAATGTTGGTCCACAGATGACTGATCCGAGGAAAACAAGGCATATACGGCAGGCAAGATGCGGAGTTGATACAGAGTCTTCACAGCAACGATTGATGTCACCGAATCATTGGAAATTACCGGTTTGGGATAGGAGTTATATTGATCTAACGATCAATTATAACAAGTATCCATTTAAATTAACAAATTTACTATTTATAAAAATTTATTTTATATACTATTGAAGTAAATATTTTATTTAAATATTTATAATTACCCTGTGTTGGGTACTTATGATTGAAGTTTTCAAAGGAATGAAATCCTTTGTACACCCTAATTAATGTTTTTTCACCCTATATATATATGTATATATATTAAAAATTGTCTCTTGTCCGTCGTAAATAAAGGTGCGAAAGCCATTGAAATGCGTTAATATATTTTCAATCTAGATGAAGTAGGTAGTTGAATTATTGAAGGCGTACATAATAAAAGAAAGTAAGACGGGTACTGGAATCTCAGATATGTTGGAGTATTCGTGAGGCAATATTAATGATAATCTTGATTCTTTTGGGAATCTAAATAAATTTTCTGGTTGATTATTAAATTCTTTGACCATAAAATTGGTTTAGAAATTCTTCTTTATTGTTTAACTATTTAATTCAGATTGGAAAAGAAGGGATCTTGGGTTTATTATATATATTTATAATTCTATAACCATGTATGTAAAAATATTCTCTGCTCTCATATTATTAATGGTATTTTTGTATTTTTGTAGGTATTGCTGTGTTGTGGTGTGGTTGTACTGTATTGACCAAAATCGTTTGAGAAATTGTCAACAACGCCCACGAATTACAACACTTCATTTTTGTACAAAATTAATCATGGCATTGTTACTCGCCATTGGATCTTCGGAGGTAGCCTTATTTCGAGATAATAAAGCTCTGATTCGCCGAAAATACGGCTTAAACACTAAAGTAGATTTTTCTCCTGGTAGACAGTTGCCAGATTGTGTTGACAGAGTCTCTCAATTTATGTCCTCCAATGTTGATTATGTGATTCTCTGGGCCCTCACTACAATGGCCTGGAAGTCCAAAGAAATAATTAATTCTGAAAATAAAACTATGTCGGTTTTTGAGCCGATCCCGGATTTCGAGGTTGAAGAAATCCCATCCATCATGACACAGATCGATGATATTGTGCAAAAAGCGAACTCAAAGGCTAAAACTTATTTGGTTATTCCTCCCATACAGGATATGTACACATTTAATCAGGAGCGGATTATAAAAAAATGGGGAATCGCTTTTGCTGATCATTGTATAAATGATCCTGATCTTAACCCCATTAATATGCGTGATCATGCCATATATAGTTTTGATAAATGTGAGTCCTTAAGTTCAGTTCATTATCAATGGCCTAATAAGAATGTCCTTAGGGGTACCGAAATACTTAATTATCATCATGGGATTAGTAGATATAGTAGAGAGGCAAACAAAACGCCCCATAATCAATATTTTCAAAGGTTGCAAAATACCTTAAAATCACCTTTGCTTCCCGATGGGCTACATCCCAATGAATTATTTTTGGGGGCTTTGTTTGATAACTATAGTCATGAATTCCCTTTGCAGCCTCAAAAATCTCGTTCAAAGTCAATAAAATCGACCTTAACTAATAGAACACGAAACAATAGATCGTTGAGACCTATTAAGCGTGGAAATTATCAATCCCCTTATTCTTATGATAATCCTCAGCCGTCGACTTCTCAATACTATCCTGAATACGACAAAGTCTTAGAACCTGCTCAAACCAATTATAATTATGGGTCTTACTCAGGGTATAATTTGGGGTCTACTTCATATAATTCAAATTATTCAAGTACTTATGGGTATTCAAATCAGGCTTGGTCCGACTCATCGGCACCACAGTCTTATGCTTATTCTTATTATTACCCGGAGTCATCAGATAAAAAAGGGTCTTATTATGATTCTACACCTGGTACATCAGGTAATTCAAGTTCAAACGTTCCTAATTCTTATGTGCTTAAAACCCCGAATGAGACTACTGTAACCACTCTTGATCCTGTGGTCAAGAGAGAGCAACGACAAAGCATTCGTAATGTTATGCAAAAAGTACAATGGGAGAAACTTACTGAGGTCCAGCGCAAATTAGCTTTGCAGCAATGGATCGAAATTATGTATGAGGAGGATGACATGATTTCTAGTTCTATGTCTTCTTCCAATCACCAATAAGTATGTAAATAATAAACTTGTCGTTTAGTTGGTACGACATGTATTGTAATTACTATATTTATGTTTTTGTAATAGTTATATTAAATAATATACTTGTCGTTTAGTTGGTACGACATGTATTGTAAATACTATATTTATATTTTTGTAATATTTATATTTTCATATTTTCATATTAAAGATATATTAAAAATAACTTTTTCATGAAATTTACCTATGTAATGTGGTTGATTACATGGTTATATTTATTATTTAATGGAAAGTATTTACGATCAAATTGCAGTGCTGGTTCGTATAGCAGCGTTCTCACCATTTCCTCCGATTTGTATCTATAACCTCTCCAAAAATGTTTGTAAATGTTGAGTTATTTGGGGAGGGGCTCAAGTTTAGCGGAGGGGGATGTTAGGGGGGCTGTTGTACTGACAATTTGTATGGTAATTGTGGAGCTAGTTTTAAGGAGTGAGTCACGTTTTTGCCCAAGCACAGAAATTCATCGGGTTATCAAGTATCAAATATGGTTCATTTATTACTTTAGATATTAATAGCTTTAATAACCTAAACAAAAATAATGTCTAGATTTATCTTTCAGAACATTGATGAATGATATCTGTTTGGTAAACTTAATTTAATTTTGCATATGTTTCCTTATTTCTTTAAATTTCTTTAAACTATAAATGTGAAAGGAAATATTTGCGATATCATAGAAGACTATAGTCATAGAAGATATCCTATTCATGTTCATCAAATACATTACTTATTCAAAATCAGGTATGTTCTCCGCTTGCCTCTATCTTTGCTTGTTGGCTTGTTTTTCGTTACCGAATGCTTACTTAAAATAATTAATTACTTAATCCTAATAAATCAATAAATCAAATACCTTGCTTGTATTGCAGACCTCTGTGTTTTGCTCATTCGAAGTGCTGAAGCCATCTAGCTAGCTCTTATTACACTATCGCCCCTCTTTGAAATTCTTTCATTTAAAAGGAAAGGGTTAGTAATTTATAATTAAAGTTCATTAATAAAAATAGATTTATTTTAATTAAAATAGGTAAAAGAGGCTAATAGTTATTATGTTATTATCTTAAACAGGGTTCATATGCCGGGAGCTTTTCCTGTGTTCATATGCTGATAGCCATCTGGCTGTTTTCATCTGCTAGTAGCTTTTCATATGCTGGGAGCTTTTTACATAGTGGGAGCTTTTCATAGGCTGGGAATTTTTCCTGCATTCTCCATAGGCTATCTAGAAACTACTTGTTTAGGCTTCAGTCTCACTTCTGTGTTCATGACAACTTCGTCTGAGTAGAATAATTTCTGGAAAGGAATAAAAACAGATTATAAATTATCCAACAAATATCTTGGGACACTGAAAGGAATATTGCTTAAATCTACATTTGAAAAAGATAAGATCACTAAGATATAAGACTACAGTTCTACTAAATAACTACTTTCATCCCTTCACAAATTGTGGAGAAAAAATAGAGTAAAGAGAAGGATTATAAAATAATATCAAACATTAACGCCATTAAGCTAAGTTTGAGAAGCAGTTATACTTATTAATAATAATAATTTACCCAGATTTTGCCTTAAATTTTCCGATCATTAGTTTCACGAACCAGTACTATCGTATACTTTCTCGTGGCCAGTTGAAGGTCAATTGTGCTTAAATCAAATTAATACGAGGATACTAATTGTGTATCTCGTATCTGTTAATAATATTTATCCGGCTCTATTAAAAACAGTAACAATTACCTCTTTTTTTTTAGACCTTTCTATTGTTTTTATTTTATTTCATGTTTGGTTTTCGAAAAGGTAGTAATTCAATGAAAGAGTGTAATTGTCAGAAATAGAAAATAAAATGACACATATCACAATCACTTAGACACTGTTGGCCGATCAGAATCGAAGTCCTACTCGTTGACCCTCCATTAGGAGAAATCCCTAATTGGTTGGCTCTCGTGTGGACACGATTTAGATACTTTTCTTCGTGGACGACGGCCCAAAGTGGAAGAGTTAAGAAAGGTAATATCCTGTTCACTAATAGTTAGTCTATTTAATATAATTTCTTACTTCACGAACTTCAGAATTTGACAAAATTAATTAATACGTTTATATCTGTGCGAATTACATCTGGGGAAGTGACGCTTAGCTTTGTATGACATCACTCCCATAAAGATATATATATATAATATATATATATATATATAATATATATATATATATATATATAATTAATATATATATATATATTTATATATATATAATATATATATATAATATATTATATATATATATATATTATAATAATAGTTTTGTGAGGTGAATCGAAGAGAGTTTGGAGGATTGGTAGAGAAGATTGGAAGGGTGTGTAAAAGGATGGGTTTGAAATAAACGTAGATAAGAGTAGGTTATGGTTGTAGGAAGGACAGTCCTCGGTGTGAAGTTATGCTAGATGGTGAGCAGCTGGAACAAGTGATGAGTTTAAATATTTAGGATATATATATATGTTGGACGAAAAGGGAACGGATGATGCACGAGTGTAGTTGGTAAGTTGTGAGTTGCAGGAAGGAGGCGGTGCAATTAAAATCCTTGGTGGATGTAAAGAGACTAAGTCTGAGTGCGCAGTGCCTTGCGTGATGGTAAGTTGTTACCTGTGTTAATGTATAGTAGTAAGACTAATGCTCTGGAATAAGAGGTATAGATCTAAAGTACAATGTGTTCAGATGGACAACTTGGGGCGTGTTAGTGTGAGAAGAAATTGATATAAATGAGGATGAACGTATTACAGAGTTTGTATGGTATGAAAAAAGGGATAAAATGAGATAAAAATAAAGTATTTTAAAGATAAAGATCAGTGGAAAAGGATGAGAATGATAGTCGGTTGGTTAAGCGGATGCATAGTTGGGTGAGTGTGTTGGGAATGACCGGGCTGGAAGAACAAAGAAAAAGTGGATTGTTAGTCAGCAAAAAATGTCTGGAGGAGTGAAATGTGAGTTTGGCAGGGGCGATAAAAAAGTGATAATAGGAGTAAATGGCAGGGTTTTTGTGAGGGTGTATGGTTGTGGCCGCACCTGGGCCAAAGGATGAACCCACATTGGCGAGATGCCATAAGTGAAGGTCCGTCGCGGTCCCGTCAAGCTCTAGGGTGGATTTTCTGTGCGGAGAGTTCCCACTAATAGGTATAATAGGGAGAGGGTAAGGCTGGGCTTTTCCTTTTTAAAACTTGTCAATATTCTCTACTACTTTTTGTGTTTCTGGTACAATGTTACACACCTTAACCCCCAGTCTTTGGGGAAAAAGGTGGTTGATGATGATGATGATATATATATATATATATATATATATATATATATATAATATTATATATATATATATATATATATATATATTATATATATTATATATTATATATATATATATATATATATGTAGAGATTTTATTGTGAGCTTTTGTTGTCTTGAAATGTTCTTGTTGTTTATGTGTTTTGTTCTTTTCTTTTCAGCAACTTACCAATGATCTTACTTATTAAGGGTTGTTAAAGGAATGAAAATAGCTTTGAAGATTTACAACCCTTGTCACAAATCTTGACTTTTGAATCTTATGGCTTTGGTAAGATGAAATGTATTACATAAGTTCTTTGATACAAAACAAAAATAACTAAAATTGATGGATGAAGAAGAGAAAGGTCGTATTTTTGAGTTTCGTTTATACTTATTTTTAGGCCTGAATCGTTACATTAATTAGTACCTTCTACTCTACATTTACTGACTGTGTTGGATCACCTTGTTCCACAAGAGTTTAACCTTAACGGTTGTTAAGGTAGGGCCGTAATTGTAGTTATTAAAGATTTAGTAGTTTTATTTTTTTTTGTAGTCATGTTGGATACTTTTATTTTGCTATGAAATTAATATAGAATCTTGTAGTTTGAATATCTTAGTAGATAATACTATATAGAATGTACACTTGTATGGATTTATGTTTTATATAATTGTATGTTCAGGTTTCAGGTAGTGGAGCCTATTTTGAATTCAGGTAGTGGAGCCTATTTTGAATTCAGGTAGTGGAGCCTATTTTGAGTTCAGGTAGTGGAGCCTATTTTGACTTCAGGTTGTAGAACCGAGTATTTACTGCCTTGCTCTTAAACCTACAGAACTCTTCTTTCACACAAATATTTATGACCATGAGAACCATTTTGCCTATTCAGACCACAAAACCAGTATTATTAACTTTATCTTTACTTGAGATATATGGTGAAAAAAAACTGTCTCAAGTCTTAATTATTTAATTTGATATTACACCCACTCATAAAATTAGCCTAACTGGGAAGTAGTATATACATTGTTTTTTTAAATCTGTTAAGAGGATTTGTGATATGCTATTTTGTGATATAATTATTTACTGTGAAATTAAAAACGATAAACTTTTATAATCGATAAATATAACACTACAAGTGAATTCTTAATCGCGTCAAAAACATTGTTTAAGTTTACTTACCAATTTATATTATTAATTGCTTTATGTATCAAAACATTTAGTTGAGGTTGTGATTGACACCATATGTTGTGTTAACAGGACTCATTGACCAAAATACTATATATATATATATAAATATACTTTTGAAAGTTTGTTTTTCTAATATTTGTTTATTGTTATTATTGTCAGTTTCATTATTTTTATTTGTTCAATTTATGTAAATTTTCTAGTATTTAAGTTATTTATGTGCTCAATTGGTGCCAATTGTATTAAACTTTTAGGAAAGCCCCAGCACTGGAATTTATATTTTTTTTATTGGTTAAAAATTGTATTAAACCTTTAGGAAAGCCCCAGCACTGGAATGTATATTTTCTTTATGGTTAAAATGTAAATGTATTTTTTAAGTGTAAATACCTATTATTGTATGCACATATGTATGTGATTTTTATAATATAAAATAAATATACAAGAACCTTTAAATATACCTACCTTTTCTTTTTGTTTTTTTAGTCTTCAGTTGGGTTGCATGTGGACAACCTGTCCCTTTCTCACACTGGGGTCTTGTGGACATCACTAAAACCCATCATTTAGCCTTAATATCCATAACAATGATAGAACCATGCTACTCTCTCTCTCTTTGTTTTTTTTTTTACAATTACACCATAACTTTACTCATTGTTAACCCCTTCCTGGGTGCTTGAGGATCTATGGATTCTTTAACTGTAGGTTGAACTATATGAAGGTGTGGTAGACTTGACATTTTTTTTTGTTTCTAATTAAGTATACTATTTTTTTTTCAATTACTACACTTACTAACCTTTTCTTCTCCCTCTTCGCATGCATCTGGGTATCTATTTTTTTTTACCTCTCTAACCGGCGCATGTGGATTGTTAATATATATATATATATATTTATATGCATATTTCTTTTGTTTGAGTTTTTAAGGACCAGTGGCTGATTTCATTGCCTGTGTGCTGTTCTTGTTCTGGGCGCTATTTGAGTGGTCTGTGAAGAGGATTGTAAGTGAGAGGTTAAAAATTAAGATAAACTAGGTGGTGTTTTACTTATAGGTAACTATTCTTTACATTTGTGTTTTTTTTACACCCATCCTGCTGCTTATTACCTTTTGTTAATGACTTGTTTTCCCTTTTGCATATTACTGCTTGGAATGATGAATGCGCATGAAATCTCACCTCATTTTGCTTAAGCTGTTGTCATTGTCCGTTCTCATATTTTGTAAGCTGTTTGGAAGGAGGAAGTGTTGCAGTTGATCGAGACGTAAGTTATTAGCAACTACAAATTTTTTTTTGTGTATGATTAGGCCTTTATTTAGGATAAAGTCGTTTACTGTGCAAATTACATTTCTATTTTTGTCCCATTGCCCTAATCTCTAACTCTCATCAGTCAATGATCATCTTCTTAACAATACACGATTACCCCAAAATCTTCCACCCTTACATTGGTAGCAGAGCGTAGTTGCTGATACTGCTGCTCGTGAGACTACCTCTCCCTTCCTAATTTTGTTTGTTTGAGTTGTTTGTAGGTTGTAAAATTTGGTTTGTTGTTTTTTTTTGTTTGTTGTTGTTTGAATAATGGACGGAGAAAAATTAACAGGTGACGAAACACTCCCCGATACCAAAGAGGGGGAGAATGTCATCCAGTTACCGCCAAATTTAGAACAAGATCTTAACGCTCTTAGAACAGAGCTTAATGGAGATATAGATCCCACTTCTGAGGTGTTATACACAGATGAAGGGGGAATACAACATGTACTTCCGCCAGTTTCCATCCCGGAAAATGGATTAACTAGAGAGCAATTAGCTCAACAATATTCACTATCTACTGATCTGAAGGATCGGATGGATAGACTAATGAGAATACCCGAATCTAAATTTGCCACACAGGAAAATGGTCAGCATCAGAGACAATCGTCTCCTACTATGGTTTCTCAAGGCCAGCCTACTCAACCATCTTCGGCAGAACTACTTCCATTCCCAATTTCAGACAGAGATTGGTTAAAAGCTATCTATCGTCAGAATCAAGAAATGATAATGGCCTTGACTAAAGTAGTTTTATTACTGGAGAAGAATACTCCTAATTCTAACAAAATTCCTGTGGGTAAATACTCATTGGAGAACGGAGAACCGTTTCCACAATTTTTACAACGATTCGAGGAATATGCCTCCATAACGTACCCCAGAGCAACAGTTGAGGGGTGGCGAACGCACCTAGGAATGTATCTGGAAGGTGACATTAAGAAGGTGTATGATGTATTAATGAAAAATAACGCTGGTTATACAATAATTAAAGCCCAACTAAACGAATGGTTTGCTGAATATTTAAGAAAGAAGGTGAAGACTCACCTAAAGAACTTTAATGAGGCAAAAATCCTCCCTCATGAAACCATACCACTTTATTCATTGAGATTGCAAGGTTTAGCAGAAATGGCTTTTCCTGGATCTGATGTTAAAAATATAAAGATGGTCAGGGAAAAATTGGTTGGCAGCCTGCCCATTGATGTACAAGAACAAGTAAATGCTTCTGCAGTGGTGTGCGAAATTGCTATGAGAGGTGTTCCACTTAATTGGGACGGATTAGTGAGACTTATAACTCAGCATTATAAAGGTCACGAACCTAGTGAGGAACAACCTATATATGTACCAACACCACAGAGTGCTGAGAATTTGCCTTCGTCTCCGGAGGTGATTGACCTCACGTCAATGCATCCATTTCCATTAACAGGTATAAGCCCTCCAATTATGACACAAGAATATTACTCTCAAAGAGGTATGACCCAACAACCACCGTCGAATTTGGGTTCAGAACAGTATGGACAGCAGATGTACTATGGTCAAACACCAGTTTATTATGGAAACACTTATCAGGGTAACCCGAGCCCTAATATAACACGTTCTTACTCTACCCCTACATTTGCTCAGGTTGCCGCACAACCACCTATGCCTCCCACAATTATTAATGAGTTTCCAAGATCTAGTGCTCCTCCTGTTTCTCCAAGAAATCCAAGAAATAATCGAACTTTTTATGCCTCTAAACGGGGCCCACCATCTCCTAAACAAAGGCAGCAACCGCCACAGCAACTAAATACTTCTGTAAGTCCCAGTGTACAACAGAGACCATCACCTGCGTCTCCACAGTACCAACCACAACAACCTTGGTGGGCAGGAAACAATCTCTCTTGCAAGTATTGTAAGCAGCGTGGACACCTTGTTAAAGATTGTCCATCACGACCGTATTGTCACTTTTGCGGAAAAAGAGGGCACATCTTTGATGAGTGCTACCTACGAATGAATAAATGTATTCGATGTGATCAAGATGGACATGTTGTTCAGAACTGTCCACAAACCAGGCAAAAACAGCAGCAATGTGATTCTACTCCACGATGTCCTTTCTGTCAAGGGGGTCATCTGGGAATGAATTGCCCACAAAATAAATCACCTTCAAAAAACGTATAAGCTCTGTGGGGAGTGGCCCACCTGCAGAGCCTCAGCTGCTGTTACAAGAAACCCCAAAACCACAAAGAGGTAAAACGCGACATCCATTGAATGTGGGGTCACCGTCATTACTCGTATCCACTGAAACTGACAATTCAGAAATAATTCCTGAATTATTGCAAGTAAATGTCCCTGTCCAAGAGTATGGGATAGACTTTATAGACGATTCTCCAAAAGAACTAAAAGATTCACATGTAAATGGTATCACAAATTATCAAAACAATAACCTAAATGTTGATGTTTCGGTCAATACTGACCCTTCTTTGTCTTCTCAAGTTTTAACCCATCCTGGGTCTCAAGGAACCTCTGTCAAAACTGACTGTCTTTTGTCACAAAATACACTCCAACCGGAGTCTCTAATAATAAATAAAAATCCAATAATAACTGGCCCAAAAGGCCCATTTCTTCAGCTTAGGATTACTCAATCCCTTTTAGAAGAAGCCTTGGTAATAGGTGTTATAATTGATAATTCTGCTCAAACGGAACTGTTGGAAGCTTTGGTTGATACTGGAGCATCTGTCAGTATTATCACCAATCGAACTTATAAATTATTGGATCCGTCTAAATATCCTTTGAAATCTACTATATATACAGGTCTTCGTGGCATCGGTGACGTTGTTTTTGAAGTTATTGGTGCAGTTACTCTATCCTTACATCTTTCTAACAGCTACTGTACACAGGCCAGAGATTTTGTCATTGTGTCGGATGAAGTTGTTTCATATGGTTTAGTTATAGGTTACGATCTTTTGCGTACTGAAAACATATTACCTGATTTAGCTAATAAGGAGTTAATTACCCGACATAAGGATAGTCTTGTGGTCATAGCAAAAGATATACGGACCAAAAATGGTCAAGAACATGCAGCCAAATTGGCCCAAGGAGTAAACATTCCTTCGAATAAATGGATTGAGGTGTCACTCTTACAAGAAAGTTGGTTTCCAGAACCCTCTCATCCAGCTCTTTTGTTGTTCACACCTAGTGAACAGAATCACTGTTTCATGGACCATGCTGTCACTCCATATTCACCCAATACTCCGATTAGGTTACCTTGTTACAATCTAACTAATAACAATATAAAAATTAAGCAAGGTTATACCTTAGGTACATTTTCTATACTTACTATAAATCCTAATCATACAATCCCTACACATATAGTTGAACTAACTCAGAAATTACAAAATACATATAAAGAATGGACACCCGCAAACCTTTACGACGCTTTTGACCTGGATTCCACCGATCTCACCCAAGAACAAAAAGACCAACTTATTCAGTTACTTCTTAAATATCCGTCAGCACTGAGTCTGGGAGATGCAGACGTAGGATGCACTTCCATCTTAAAGCACTCTATAGAAACAATGATTGACGATCCAGTGTGTGAACCGGTTAGAAGACTGCAGGGTCCAATTCTTTACGAGGTCGAAGAAGTATGTAGAAAACTGGAAGCTGATGGCATCATTCGACAATCCTTCTCCCCTTATTCAGCACCAGTTGTTCCCATTAGAAAACCCGATGGGACCATGCGCCTATGCATTGACTACAGAAAATTAAATTCCGTTACAAAAGGCGATTCTTTCCCTATACCTAATTTAACAGATAGGCTATTTAGTCTTCAAGGTAAACAATATTTTTCAACAATCGACCTAATAAAAGGTTATTATCAAATAGAAATGGAGGACGACAGCGTAGAAAAGACTGCGTTTTCTACACCATTATCCCATTGGGAATTCTTAAGAATGCCCTTTGGCGTGAAAAATGGACCAGCTACCTTCCAGAGAGCCATGAATCTTGCACTAAGTCACATCTCTTGGAGGGAAGTTAGGGTCTATCTTGATGATGTACTAATAGTCAGTGACACTTTTGAAAAGCATTTATCCAACTTAGAAGAAGTCCTTGTGGCATTCATGGTGAACGGATTTAAATTAAAACCATCAAAAACTTATTTACTCAGAAGAAAGGTGAAATTTTTGGGACATATGATTTCCAATGAGGGCATGATCCCCTTAGAAAGAAATTTACAAGGAATAAGAGATTTCCCAGTACCAAAAACGGTCCGGCAGGTTAGACAATTTATGGGGTTAGTCAACTTTTACCGCCGACATATCCCTAATTGCTCGGTGATAGCACAACACCATTGTTCGAATTATTAAAGGGTAAAAGTAATGTCAATTGGACTGAACAGTGCCAGCAGGCCTTTGATACATTAAAACAACTTCTGACTACACCACCTTTGCTAGTATATCCGGATCGCTCAGCTAATGCAGCACCACTCTTATTATATACTGATGCATCTGGAGTAGGTGCTGGAGCCTGCCTTAGCCAGGTACAAGAAGATGAAGAAAAACCAATTGCCTTCATTTCTACGGTCTTTTCAAAAGCACAACGCAAATACAGTACTACAGAAAGGGAAGTAGCCGCCATACGGTGGGCTATAAGATCGCTAAAACCCTTTCTTTATAAAATCAAAGTAATAATATTTACAGATCATCAACCTATTTTGTTCCTTCAGAACATGCCCTTAGTAAATCCTAGAGTCGCCAGGACTTTAGAAGAATTAAATGACCTGGATTATGAATTATGTTATTTGCCCGGTAAGGAAAATATTATTGCAGACATCTTGTCTAGATCCCATTATGAACTAAAATTGGAAGCTATGGAAACTTAGTTATCTTCCAGAAATCCCAGATGGATTTAAAGAAATTTTAATGCCTGGTGGAGGAGATTCACTGTTCCAGTGTTTTTCTCACTATGAGTATGACAATATGGGACAACATTTAGAATTAAGAGTAGAAATTGTGGATGAATTGATAGCACAACGCGAAACGTATCATTTACCAACTGGTAAGAATGCAAGAGACCTACTTAAACAATTACAACTAACTAGATATCCAGGACAAATTCCCTTTATTCATAGCATTCAAGCCTATGCTAAATTGCGACAGATAAAGTATTGGTTTATTTTAATAAAAATCACCCTTTACAGTTTGGATTTCCTGATAGCAAAAGGAGTCTGTTTTTGTTTTGTCGCGGTGGTACTCACTTTAACCGACTTATTTCAATGGAAGATATCTTGCCTGAGTCAGCTACCAAGTTTTTGGAAGCATATCCCCGTCCAATTCCAATTGAACCTTCGTTATTAGCGGTCATTCATTCGTTAGAACCAGAGTCTCTGAATGAGAATGATTTAGCGGACGATACTTTTGACCTTGTGCAGAAACTATTTAACTCTGGTGGGGAGGAGTTGGCTGGTGAAGCAGATGGTAATAAAATACCTAACACAATTATTTCCCTGAAAAACTTTTCCATGATCATCAATACTCAAGACACTGTAGAGATATTGATGTCACAAATCATTGATTGTCAGAAAAATGACCCCTTGTTGAGGCGTTTGAAAAGAGCCTTACAAAATAATCAACCTCTTCGAGGTCCTCTTAAATTATTCCGTTATTCTCTGAATTCCTTATCACTTTTAGATGATCAATTAATCCATCGCAATCGAAATGATCATTACAATTATGTGGTATCATTTATTTTTGCAGTGCAGGTTGCTGTGATCAACCATTATGAGTTTGCCCATATAGGACAGCGAAAATTATACGCGTTATTAGAAAATCTAGTATGGCACCCCAAATTACGAGGAATTTGTAAAGATGTTTCTATGTCGTGTCATACTTGCCAATTGGCCAAAATCTCCAACATATTTAATACACCACCAAAAATAAAGATTAACACTAGATATCCCTTTGAATTGACAGCTGCGGATCTTGTTCAATTACCAAGATCTCGTAGAGGGAAATCTTATGCATTCATATTTTACGACATACACGCAAATGGGTGGCTTGCGTGGCCAATTAAAAGTAAACATTACAGCGTCTAGTAACCTCTGCAGTATACAAGTATAATCCCCTATCTTTTCCATAATTCTTCAGATTATTAACCGACATGGTCGAGAATTTCGTGGACCTGTTTTTGGACTTTTTTTACGTTCATTGGATCATACTATATGTGTAACTACAACGCTATAGTACCCTTCATGCCAATGGTATTGTGAGCGAGTCAATCCGGACATTGTTATGCATTTTTGCGTGTATCTTCATAGATTTCCTGGCAGAATGGGACTTCCCGGTTACACCATGTAATCCTAACCTATAATCATTCAAAACACTCTGAAACTGGTAAAACTCCAGCCGAAGTATTATATCGGGAGGCTCATGACACCGCATTAAATTTGCCTTGGGACAAGATAGGCACAATATTGGGATGAAGGTCATAGAAATTTTCAACCATATATTGTTGAATTCAATTGGTAGGCATTAAAAATCCGCTTCCAGGGGATCTTACTATTCATAAGTTCAAAAAGAGAGGTAACCAAGGTTTCCTTTAAAAGTTATATCATTCAATTCTCATGACGTCACATATCGTGGTGGAAGCGATGGACACTCAACGAAAATATCGAGTGCACATCGTCAATTGAAACTGATGGATTTTCACATCTCCCTTGTATTTACAAGAACACCTATAATTTATAAAAATTGCATAACTAAACCCTATAGTTTTGGAGGTAGAACTCTTGCGGAAGAAGTCCGCTGAAGAACCAATCCCAAGCTTCTCCAGACCGTCACAACTACACAAGCAATAAATTCTTGACGATGACTCGAGGATGATAAATGACTTTTTGGGTTTTTCCAAATATCCCGAGTCCGATCTGTTTTAATGATGTGGTTTATCATTTAAATCAAAGCGTACTATAGCTAATTCATTAAACCAATATTTAGACGAAAATGACCATGATGGACATCCCCAATTGGATCAGCTGGATGATAGTGTTAGAATCAGTCATGATCAAATGAGTGATATATCATCTTATTATTTGGGAAACTTATTCATTACTCCCGAACAACTTACACTTAGTCCATCCTTGATAGAGAATTCTCCAAATGTAACAAATATATCTGCAGAGTTAATCCACACTCCTTCTTACATATCTTATACTCCTTTAATTATAACAGATAACAGAGAAGTACCTCCGGTACCCAGACAAATAAGGAGGTTTTCTTTGGAAGACGGTGTGTCAAGAGACAGTATTACCGATCTTCCTTGTGAAACAAATGTTACTACTCCCACGCCGAGAACTCAATTGCCTAAATTAATATTCTCACCTGGTTGCGACGAAGAATTTGAACCATCCACCCTTACTGAACAAACTATTAAAGAATTTTTAGAATTGGAGAAATCTCCGGTAGCCATTCCAGAATTGGCACGAACTACTTTCAGTAGTAAAAAGAAAGTAGTGCACTGGGCGCCTGAAGCAATAACTGTGTCACTTCCTGCGAGTGGATACAGTGAATCAATAGAAGAAGTTGACTTTTCAGAGCCTGTGGCTGCACGTACTCGAAAGAGATCAACAATAATAGAAGTAGATGAACCTTGGGTACAAAATCGTATTTTAGAAAGGCGTAGGAGACCAAATCAAGATGGTGACGTAACCACGGATAGCCAATCAAAATCGAAATAGGTCGAACATAAATTCACAAAGGTATAGGATAGGAAATTAGCTTAACTTGTATTAGGTTAGATTAGCATATTTATGTGTGCCTACTTTTTTGTAAATTTATATGGTTCTCCATTATCCCTTTGGTTTGTCTTTATGTTTTTATTTTTGTAAATTTTTTCCTATGAATTGAGAACTTAAAGCAATAAATCAAATACCTAAATGAATTAAGAAAGCAGTAAAACAGAAGAAGTATAACGACGTGATGAAATTATACATACGCAAACGGGACGAATCGAAAGGAATGCAGCAGATGAAAGACACAGAGTGAAATTAACTAGTATTCCATCAACTATGTGTAACATTAACTATGTGAACATCAACTATGTGTGCATCAACTATGTGAACCTTAACCAATACTGTGTAAGCATCACCATATACATCTCAGAAACTCTACCTTACAAAAGGAGGAAAATTCCTGAGATTAATACAACGAAATTAAAGCACCTTTGGAATTGTACATTCCTTGTTGTGTTGAGGCTTTGTGGTTTTGTTTATTTGGGTTGATGTGTTTCGTTTTTTTGGTTGTTTTGTCATTGGTTGTATGATGATGTTTGCCACATCCTTTCTATCGCGTCATGTTAAGGCGAACGGGTGGGGAGGAACTGGTAGAGATTTTATTGTGAGCTTTTGTTGTCTTGAAATGTTCTTGTTGTTTTTTATGTTTTTGTTCTTTTCTTTCATGCAACTTACCAATGATCTTTACTTATTTAAGGGTTGTTAAGGAAATGAAAATAGCTTTGAAGATTTACAACCCTTGTCACAAATCTTGACTTTTGAATCTTATGGCTTTGGTAAGATGAAATGTATTACATAAGTTCTTTGATAAAAAAACAAAATACTAAAATTGATGGATGAAGAAGAGAAAGGTCGTATTTTTCACTTTTCTTTTATACTTATTTTTAGGCCTGAATCGTTAACAGATTAATAGTACTTCTGACTTACATATTACTGGACTGTGTTGGATCACTTGTTCCATCAGTAGAGCTTTTTAACTTAACGATTGTTAAGAGTACGGGCGTAATTGTGGGAGTGGTTGCATGTTTGTAAATGAATATGTTTAGTGAGTTGTATTGGTTGTTTTTTTGTGGTGTAGGTCATGTTGGATTACTTTTAATTTTGACGTAGTGAAATTGTAATAAATAGAGTATGCTTGTAGTTGAATATCTATAGTAGGGATAATAACTGCTATGAAATTAATATAGAATCTTGTAGTTTGAATATCTTATTAGTAGAAAATACTATATAGAATGTACACTTGTGTAGATATGTTTTATATAATTGTATGTTCAGGTTTCAGGTAGTGGAGCTTATTTTGAATTCAGGTAGTGGAGCCTATTTTGACTTCAGGTAGTGGAGCCTATTTTGACTTCAGGTTGTAGAACCGAGTAATTACTGCCTTGCTCCTAAACCTACAGAACTCTTCTTTCACACATATTTATGACCAGAAACCATTTGCCTATTTAGACCACAAAACCAGTATTATTGACTTTATCTTTACTTGAGATATATGGTGAAAAAAACTGTCTCAAGTATTAATTATTTAATTTGATATTACACCCACTCATAGAGTTGGGTAAATGGTGTGAAGTAGTATATACATTTTTTTAAATCTGTTAAGAGGATTTGTGATATGCTATTTTATGATATAATTATTTACTGTGAAATCAAAACGATAAACTTTTATAATCGATAAACATAACACTACAAGTGAATTCTTAATCGCGTCAAAAACATTGTTTGAGTTTACTTACCAATTTCATATATATTATTAATTGCTTTATGTATCAAAACATTTAGTTGAGTTTGTGATTGACACCATATGTTGTGTTAACAGGACTCATTGACCAAAATACTATATATATATATATATAAATATACTTTTGAAAGTTTGTTTTTCTAATATTTGTTTATTGTTATTATTGTCAGTTTCATTATTTTTATTTGTTCAATTTATGTAAATTTTCTAGTATTTAAGTTATTTATATTTTTTTATTGGTGCCAATTGTATTAAAACCTTTAGGAAAGCCCCAGCACTAGAATTTATATTTTTTTATTATTAGGTTAAGTTTTTTTTAATTGGTACCAATTGTATTCATATTTCTATAATTGTATTTTTTTTTAATAAATTTATTATATATGTATATGACCAATATTTCATAATATAAAATAAATATACAGGACCCTTTAAATATACCTACCTCTTTTGTTTTTTTTAGTCTTCAGTTGGGTTGCATGTGGACAACCTGTCCCTTTCTCACACTGGGGCCTTGTGGACATCACTAAAAACCATTATTTAGTCTTAATATTTCTATTTACTGGCAATGATAGAACCATTCTACTCTCTCTTTTTTTTTTTTTTTAACAATTACACCATAACTTTACTCATTGTTAACCCCTTCCTGGGTGCTTGAGGATCTTTGGATTCTTTAACTGTAGGTTGAACTATATGAAGGTGTGGTAGACTTGACATTTTTTGTTTCTAATTAAGTATACTATTTTTTTTGCAATTACTACACTTACTAACCTTTTCTTCTCCCTCTTCGCATGCATCTGGGTATCTATTTTTTTTTTACCTCTCCCTCTTCGCATGCATCTGTGTATCTATTTTTTTTACCTCTCTAACCGGCGCATGTGGATTGTTAATATATATATATATATATATTATATTTATATGCATATTTCTTTTGTTTGAGTTTTTAAGGACCAGTGGCTGATTTCATTGCCTGTGTGCTGTTCTTGTTCTGGGCGCTATTTGAGTGGTCTGTGAAGAGGATTGTAAGTGAGAGGTTAAAAATTAAGATAAACTAGGTGGTGTTTTACTGTTAAAGGTAACTATTTTTACATTTTGTTTTTACACCTATCCTGCTGCTTATTACCTTTTGTTAATGACTTGTTTTCCCCTTTTGCATATTACGGCTTGGAATGATGAATGCGCATGAAATCTCACCTCATTTTGCTTAAGCTGTTGTCATTGTCCGTTCTCATATTTTGTAAGCTGTTTGGAAGGAGGAAGTGTTGCAGTTGATCGAGACGTAAGTTATTAGCAACTACAAATTTTTTTTTGTGTATGATTAGGCCTTTATTTAGGATAAAGTCGTTTACTGTGCAAATTACATTTCTATTTTTGTCCCATTGCCCTAATCTCTAACTCTCATCAGTCAATGATCATCTTCTTAACAATACACGATTACCCTAAAATCTTACACCCTAATAATATATATATATATATATAGTACAGATAATTTTGAATTTCTGATATAATGTATTATATTGAGTAATATATCACCTATATTATCGTTATTATGTGTATATATTATATAGTGTATAGTATATATGACATACTTTACATTCATAAATGGAAATTTATTTTAGAATACATTATAAACAAATTGGGGACGATTTTCTACCCTATGCCAGCAAAATTATAAAAAGAAAAAAAAAAAATATTGGCAAGTTAAAAATGCCAAAAGTACTTGCAAGTCTCAAAGCACAAGTACCAAGTACAAAGGGCTCCAAGTACAAGTACACAGTACAAGTACAATGGTTGTTAGAAACTGCAAGTACACAGTACAAGTACTACTGCAAAAAATGTACTTAAGTCAAGTACAATACTTAAACCAAACAACCCTGTATATATATATATATAGTCTATATATATTTATATATATATATATATATACATATTATATATATATACTATATATATATATATATATATACGGTATATATACTATGTGGGCGGGGTGACGCGGACCACTTTAGTATAACTTGGTCTCCGATCTCCCACTAATGCATACTTTTGGAAATTTTTTTTGTAAAATCACGGCCCTATAGTCGGGATAAGCACACAAAAAAATAATAATGTACTTCTAAATAATAAAAGTTTTATTAATGTTTGAATAACGCTGAGTCAGCCCCGACCGTGGAGGGGTAAAGCGGACCACCATTGAGGGGTGGATCGGACCATCTGTTTAAATTCGTGCTTTTACGTATAATTTCAATTTTATATTTTAATTTTTAACTTAATATAATAATTATTTTCAATTAAATTCGTAATAAGTAATAAAAATTGTCAATAATGATCATAATAAAATACGAAATATAAATAAGGTGTCGATTCACCCTCTCCGCCCAAAAATTTTGACACTTTTTGAACTCGTTTTTTTTTTTTAAAATTTTCATTTTTTTAAAAAATTCAATAAATTAAGTAACTTTTTATTACATTTAAATAATTATACGTAATAAAAATGTCAATAATAATAACGTAAAATACGAAAAACAATGGTGGGCCGGCTTCACCCCCATCAATTTTTACGGCGGGGTGAACCGGACCAAGTTAGGCCCGTTTTTTTGCCACTAATACCGCTTGGATCAAAAATTTACTTTGCCAGTTAATAAAGCTAACGATTAGCTCGGAATGTTAAGATACGGACTGAAAATATATGATGTAAAACGTGAGAATACCATAGAGGCTCGACTATTTTCATTGTATCATGAATTCATATTCTATGAGATAAACGAAAGTTAAAAACATCTCACGCTTATTCAAAAAGTGAAGTTCTATTTGAGGAAATTTTGTACCAACACCTAGATATTCCGATAATAACATTTTTTAAATATAAAACTTTCTAGAATTAAATATGATTCTAAATAAAACCGTTGTAGTAACACGCTGCTATGATAAAAGAGGATAAAAATAATTTTTTTGTCGTTTTATAGTTAATTTATTTATTTTATTTAGAGTGGATCGCGGCGGTATCAAGCCATCTCGTAATAAGTGTGTAGGTCGGGCGTCTCGCGCGCACGTCTGGTTGCCCGCGCCTGCCGGGCGGACGCGTATGAGTATAGTATAGTAGTATATAGGTATTATCGGTAGTAGTGTGAATACTAATCCTGTAGGATAGTGTATAGTATAGTATAGTATGGCTTTATCATAATATAGTAAATATAGTTGTATAATCTAGTATCAGGGTATAGTTTGGGGGTATTTATGTATATATACTATCGAGGTCTTATCTTACCGTGGGGTTTTTGGGTTGATGGTGTTGTGCGGGTGTGGCTTCCGGTATAAACCCGTCGGTATAATAGTTAGGTCACTTTTCAGCTTTATGAACTTGTCTCCCGACTTTCCTAATACACTTTTTGGAATTTCTTTTTTTTACTGAAATCAAGCCTATAGGTGGTCATATAGCACATGGAGTCGGCGCGGGGTAGTTCTGCCGCTGTTCGTTGTTGCTGTTGGCGTTGTCGGGCCAAAGATGAGTTTCTACATAACCTGGCTTGGTTAATTCTAAATGGATACATAGTTTTATATAAAGCTTTAAATAAAGCTGCATGTCAGACTCACTTTGTGGGGTGAATGTGGGCCTACTTTCGTTTTGAAATTTCAGAGCTTTTTATGTAGCGTTGGGCGGGGGTGACGAGGTGACACTTTTAAGGTATAGCACTTGGTCTCTCCGACTCTCCCCATAATGCACTTTGATTGGAAAATTTTTTTTTTTGTAAATCACTGGGACCCTTAAATAGGTCGGGCATAAACGTCACGAGTGGTGGTTGGTGTTGTGGTTTGTTGGGGGTTTGCGTTTTGAAAAAAAATAATATATGTAATTCTAATAATAAAGTTTTTATTTAAAAATTTTAATAACGCCAAGTCAGCCCGACCGTGGAGGGGTGAAGCGGACCACCATTGAGGGGTGACTCGGACCAACTGTTTAAAATTCGTCTTAGTATATTTTCATTTTATATTTTAATTTTTACATTAATTAATAATTTATTTATCATATTAAATTCGTAATAAAGTAATAAAAATGTCAATAATGATAAATATAAATAGCGATATAATAAGGTGGTTCCGCATTCACCCCTCTCGCCCAAAGAATTTTGACCACTTTTTTGAACTCGTTTTTTTTATCTAAAATTTCATTTTTAAAAAAAGTTTTCACTTAATATAATACTTTTTATTACATTTAAATTAATTATTCGTTTCAAAAATGTCAATAATAATACGTAATACGAAAAACAATGGTGGTCCGAGGCCACCCCCCCATCAATTTTTAAGGCGGGGTGAATCGGACCAAGTTAGTCCCCGTTTTTTTGCCACTAAATACTGCTTGGATCAAAATTACTTTGCCAGTTAAAGCTAACATACTCGAGTTGTATCCACTGGAAAATAATTAAAATCGATCCACAATTTTTCATTTTTATAGAAAAAAAAAACTCACATTTTTTCAAAAGTGAAGTTCTATTGAAGGAAATTTGTACGCTAATTTCTAACATTTTTTTTAAAAAATATACAAAAATATCTAGATTAAATTATGATCTAAATAAAACTTGTAGTACTACCGCGTGGCTATAAAAATGAGCGAAAAAATTTTTTTTTTTTTTATTATTTTTTTATTTTAATTTAGCAGTGACCGAATCACCCCTCCTAAAGAGGCGGGCCGGTCACCCCGCCTACGTATAAATTCAATTTATATTTTAATTTGTTACTTAATTAGTTAGATTTATTAATATCAAAATTAGTAATAAGTAGATTAAAATGAACATATGGATACATAAAAAAGAAAAATATGGTGGCCTCAATTCACCCTCTCATGGGACAAAATTTTTGACACTTTTTGGAATTCATATTTTCCTATAGCTAAATTTAATTTTTTATTTTAAATTTTACTTAAACATAAGTAAACTGTTTAATTAATTAAAATTAGCTATACATAATAAATAATATCAAGTAATATATATAAAATAGAAAACAAACTGCCCGATTCACCAAATCATCAATTTTTATGGCGGGTGAATCGGGCAGTTAGGCCCAGTGGATTACACACCACAGTAACTGTTTGAACAAAAATTACTTTGCCAAGTTTAAAGCTAAATAACTCCAACTGAAAATTTACTTTTGCCAGTTTAAAGTACATACTCAATATGAAAAAAAAATTAAAATCCATTCAAAATTTTTCATTTTATAACCAAAGTTAAAAAAACTCACATCGCCCCCCTTCTTGCTCAGACAAAGAAATTTTTTTTCAAAACAGTGAATTATATTGAAGGGGCCATTTTATACCTAATGTTGACGTTATAATTTTTTTACAAATATAAATCCTTTCTAAAATTAATATAATTCTGAAATAAAACTTATAGTACTACTGCGTGGGCTTATTGAATGAGCATCC
>JABUQX010008823.1:0-47500 GCA_015478945.1 Trachelipus rathkii
GTTGTTAGCCGCTGTTCATTCCGTTTGGTGTTTTAACGTTTGCATTTATCGTGAAACAACTTTCAAATTTTCATATATATATATATATATATATATCCTTAGGTTCTTACCCACAATGCACACTTTAACATAATCTGTTGGGCCTTGAGCGTGTATCATACATCCATCCCTAGACGATGTTCTAAATTCAAAATAGATGTCCCCAGAAATACCCATATCAAAGGGAGGCAGTTCTATTGTAGCATCAGCTTTGCGGAATGTGACAACATTATCAAATATATCTGAAAATAAAAGGGTGAATTACGAGAAAATATTTGCATTTCGATTGTGATTTTTTATTTACTTTTTCCTTCGTTTAAATAAAATTTTAAAGACATTTTTTTTCACAATGAGGCCTGTAATGCTTAAGATATTACTATTCAATAATTGGTAACAATCTTTAAAAGAAATAATAATAAAATATTCACATTTTATATACACAAGATTTCTATCCCGATGTTAATGGAAAGTCTAGCTTTTCAATCAAAACAAGAAATTATTGTGGTTTGATATGAAAAATATTCAATAATTACATATGATGGAATTACATTAGTTCAATAGATGCAGTAAATTTTGCTATAATTTACAGAAAAATAAAAATTTTATATACTTTATGGACAGAAAGACACTCACTATCTCCTTCGCAAACAAGAGATCCAACAGAATATTTTGCTTTCCTGCCATCCAACACTTTTCCTGTTCCACCAACTCTCATTTGTTTAACAGGTAAATGCTCTTTAACTGTTAAATCACCGCTGTCATGTAAAATGGCATCCAATCCTTAGGAAATATAGTAATGAGTTAGACCACAAATACTCAACGGCAATTTCGTTATTAGTTTTTATAGCTTTAAGGAAAAAAAATTCGTATTTTTCCGGGGAAATTTTATCAATCGATTCTGCTAATTCTTTTATTTTCAATATCCAAAATTCAAGGATATAATCTTTTTTAGATGCTTCAAGTATGGTTTTAATATCGTTAGAATTTAACATGTCAGCAACATTCAAAATTTCATCTTCTTGGAAGGGATCCTCCCCAGTAGTCCATCATTTGATTTTGTCTTGATACCCACCATGAATTAGGCTGATATATATATATATATATATATATATATATATATATGATATATATATATATATATATATATATATATATATATATATATATATATATATTATATTTACATATATATAAATTAATAAATTACCTGTATATATAATTGCACCAATGTATCTTTGGTCAATCACACATTACCAAGTAGCACCACATTCCATTTTAGGGTAGTTACCTTCCAACATGCCGAAGCAGAAAAGTGGAAAATCTTGACGCGAGTGAAAGAAAGCATTTTCGCCGCACTTTTTATTAAAACTCGCCGCAGTCAGAAAAATCTCTCAAGAAGCTTCACGGTTCCACGTCGGACCCTCACTGTAGGGTCTCATCTTTACCAGGTGGGCACAACCAAACCCCCCTCCCCCACAAACTCCCACCATTAACTCCTATTATACACCTTTCTTCTCGCCTCTGCCAAACTCACATTACTCTCCTGCAGGCATTCCTTTACTGACTCAATACACTTTTTCTTCGGTCTCCCAGCTGGTTGATTCCCAGCACACTCACCACTATACATCCGCTTAACCAACCGACTATCATCCATCCTTTACACATGACCAAACCGTCTCAATGTACTTTCATCTATTCTCTCAATTACTCTTTTCTTCACACCACACAATCCCCTAATGCGTTCATTCCTCATTTTATCAATTCTTCTCACACCTAACACGCCCCTAAGATTGTCCATCTGAACACATTGTCACTTTTTGAATCTACCTATTTATTCCAGAACATAGTTTCACTACTATACATTAACACAGGTAATAACATACCCTCATGTAAGACCCTAGCACACTCAAGACTTAGTCCTTTTTCACCAAAATTTAATTGCTCCAACCACCTTCCTACCAGAGCTACGCTTCCACCACCTCCACTCTTGCATCATCTCTGATTTCCCTTTCGTCAACATATCATCTTAATGTTTAAGCCGGGCATGTTTTGAAGTTGTACCATCAGCATAACTTCCTGAGGGGACTGCATCCTCATATAAACCGCAAGCACTCTTATCTATGTTTGCTTCCCATGAGCCTCGCTTTTACTTTGGACAAATCTCACCGATGCACTTTCAACTCTGTATTTTAGGGTTCCTTTAAAATAAAGTCGTATATATAACAGGGTAGACTTCTCTCTTAATTCCTAGTTTCTAACTTTTGCTTCCCTGCCTCTAGGGGCCAATTTGCATAGCCCCATCATATAATTGAATAACCAAGGGGACATAACACATCCCTGCCTCACTCCGCTATTAATATTAAACTAATGACCTTCAACTCCTATTCTTACACAAGCTTCACTATCGTTATACAGGTTTGATTCCATTCAGAAGCCTACCACCAACACCATATATCACTAACAACTGCCACAGAGCTTTTCTATTAATCCTATCATACGCCTGTTGCAAATCCATAAAACCTAAATATTTATTCTTCTTCCATCTCATTTTCTCAATCATTTGTTTCAATGCTAGAATACATCATACTCCCTTCTAAATGTACCTTGTTCTTCACTAATCAGTCCCTCAGTCACTCGACGCACTCTTTCAACCAAAATACCAGCATATATCTTCGCTACAACACTCAATAAAATAATTCCCCTATAATTCCTACATTTACCCTTATCCCTCTTACCCTTAAACAAGGGTACTACTACTGCTCTCCTCCAAACTCCACTCAATCATCATTTCGCCTCCGTTCTTGATAATTCCACCAGTAATTTCATCTATACCTGCAGATTTACCATCTCAACTTTCTCACTCTATCTACTCATTTCTTCAAACTCGCCTTACTAAAGAACTCATATATATATATATATATATATATATATATATATATATATATATATATATATATATATATATATATATATATATATATATAAATATGTATATATATATATATATATATATGTTTTACTTTTTCTCACCCCTGACCACCCCTTCATTGGAGGGCCATATTATATATATATATATATATATATATATATATATATATATATACTATATATATATATATATATATATATATATATATATATATATAACGCGCCATATATATATATGTATATATCATCATCCCACTTGTTTCATCTGCGGCTCTGGATTGGAAGTTGCGCTAAATCCGAGCGCTCGCTGAGAACTGATTTTTACAGGGTACAAATAAGTAGTGGGACCCCAGAGCAGGCAGCTACCATCTCGTTTGATCACTTTCCTTTGTTTGCAGTACATTACAGGTGCTTTTCCACACAAAGGATGTTTATATTGCATATTTATATATGTATATATATAATAACCATATATATATATATGCTCTTATATATATATATATATATATATATATAACTGCTAACAATAACTATAACAACAACCTTAATAATATAATATATATATATATATATATAATATATATATATATATATATATATATATATATATATATATACCAGTGTATATATATATATGTATATATATATATATATATATATATATATATATATATATATATATATATATATATATATATATATATATATATATATATATATATATATAATATATTTATATATATATATATATATATATATATATATATATATATATATATATATATATCTATATGAGAGTACACATACTCACGGTAATTACCTCCCATTTTAATGGTGCGTCTTTTCTGCGTTTATATTCTTCACACACTCATCCTCAGGCAACATATTACTAACCACCATTTATCCACATCATATACACATGACTAAATGGAACTTCCTCTTCTAGATAAAACTTGCAGACATCCCTACTACTCATATCCCAGTGTGCGGGGGAGAAAAATTGCTCCCATCGTATGTCCTGCGTGTCGTAGAAGTCGACTAAGGGCTTGGTGGTGGCGTTGGGTTAAGCTGCCACTACTATCTCTTGCTAGAATGCTGATGCGCCTCAGATAGTCGTGATCATAAATAAACGACCTTCTAACCTCGGCGAGTGGCCTTGAATCGTATGGGTACATGGAATGTCAGAGGGATTAAATGTTGAGGAGAAGGAGAGAGGTGATGGATGTATTTAGAAAGAACTTAAAATTTGATTTACTCGCTGTGTGACTGAAACAAAGATGAAAGGAAAAAGGTGAAAAAAGGAGTGGTGTGATGTGAAATATTGTGCGTGCTGGTGTGGAAGAGAATGAGAGAGGGAGAGAAAGAGTTACAATTTTGATGAGTGACCCTGTGGTAAAAGCTATGGTAGACTTTGTGTGTGTGAGTCATAGAATTTAAATTTAATTAAGTTTGAAAAGGTCAAGGTATTGTGGTTTGTGACTGCAGTATGGATCCCATCAGACTGGCATTGGAAGAGGCTGTTTTGGATAAATTTAAGTGATGTTCTGGATGGGAGTGAAATTGGGGTTCAGATTAGTGAAGAGTGTTGGGACTGAGATGGATTGGACAGGTGATCAAAAAGGGATGGTATAACCCAGGTGGTTTGGGGTGGCGGGAGAAAATGAGAATGGTAGGAAGGTGATTGATTTCTGAAGAGAGAGGTATGTGTGTAAGTAATACTTTCTTTAAACACAAGAGTATCCATAAGTATACTAGAGTTGGTGTAGGTAGAGATGGTATCAAAAGTGAAAAGTATGATTGATTTTGTGTTGGTGAAGAAGGAGATGTTGAAGTATGTGTTGGATGTTAAATCAGTGAGGGGTTTAGGAATGGGATTATCGGATCATTATGTTTGTTCTATGTAAGAAATTAAGTTAGTGGGGGCTTGGATGGAAAGGAGAAGGTGACGAAAGAGGAAGTGGGTAAAGTGGTGAGGGATTAGTGAGCGAGAAGACAGGATAGAATATGTAAGAGCGCTCGCTAGTATAAATCAGTTGAATGTGAACAAGTTGATGCTGAACAAATCTGGATGCCAGGAATGATGGAGGAAGCAGTTGTTGGTAGTGCAAAGAATATGGATATTGCAGTAAGGTAAGATATTAACATGAGTGGGTGGAATGAGAGGTGATGAAAGCGGTTAAAGGGTAAAAGAACGTGATTTGGGATGTACTAAAGCAGTGATGAGAGTTTCAAAGAAGGTGCTTTGGAATTATGTGGGAGGAAAAAGAAATACTAAAAGATATATACGTAGGAGAGAGGTAGATGAACATTTTGGAAGGAGGATGAATGAGGACATACAAGGAAATAGGAAGCTCTTCTGGAAGGAAGCGAAAAGGTTAAAATGAGAATAAGAGGAATTTGCTAGATAATGAATAATGATGGTGCTTTGTAACTGATATGAAATGGATGTGGGGGGTGGAAAGAATAGCTAAAATTGCACAATATTAACAGTAATGATGGGGTGTTAGTAGAGTGTGTGTGAGACGATGGTGAAGAATGGGTGTGCAGGGGATGAGGTTATAGTAAGGAGGAGAGAGTAATAGGGTGGGGTAGAGAGGGTTGAAAGATGATAAAAATCTTACAGGGTACTTAAGATGTTACTAGTGAAATGGTCAGAGGCAGGAGGCAGATGGTGAGTCGGAGGTGGATTGGAAATTGTGTAATAAGCGGTTTATCAGGAGGGTATAGTTCTGGGGATTGGGAGGAGGGCAGTGTACACCGCCTTTTCAGAGGTAAGGGAAGAACTTGTAAGTGTAAGGAATAGTTTATTAAGTGTTGTAAGAAAGATATATGCTGGAAGTTCAGAAAGAGTAGTCAGGTGACTGAGGAGCTGATTGGTGAAAAGAGCAGGGTGGTTGGGAGGAAGTGTGGATCAAATCTTTGTTGAAACAAATGATTAGAAAAGCTAGGGGAGAAGAATAAAATTCCATATTTAAGGGTTTTGTAGTTTGTGATGTTAAGGTTAATAAAAGGAAGCTTTATGGCTTGAGGTATTAGTGATCTCTATGGTGTTGGTGATGGAAGCTTCTGGATCTAGATAAAGTATCTTGTGACGATAGTGAAGCGTGTAAGAACTCAATGGTGTCAACTCAGTGATTGGTTTAGGGATTAGTGGGTGAAGACAGGATTGTATTGTAATATATTAGTTGTATTCAAATATATGGATGGGGTTATAGAAGAATTAGAGATTGGGGGTGGCAGGGGATTGTTAGAATGATGGAGGAATGGAGAGGTGGAGTTGCCCTACCTGTGTATGTAGGATGATTGGTTCTGTGTTGGCAGTCAGAAGAAGTTTGAGAGGATTGAGTGGAGAGGTGGCAGGAGTATCTTAAGGGAGGGGTTTGAAGTAAGCATGAGATAAAGGCCAAAGGTTGTGTATGGGTTGTGAGGTGTGAGTTGGTCTCAGGTGTGGTGCTGTGTTAGATGATGAGCAGCTGGAGCAAGTGTCTGAGTTCCCAAGTATTTAAAGAATATGTGTTGGATGAAGGGGACAGGATGTGGAGGTGGCAGTGAGGAAGTTGTGAATAGGAGGAAGATTGTTTGGTTGAATTAGTCAGTGGGTGAATGTAAGGGACTAAGTCTTGAGTGCGCTGGGATCTTACAGGAGGGGCCATAATTTACATTGCCTGTGGTATTGTATGGTAGTGAGACACTTCGGTCTGGAATAAGAGGAGGGTATAGATCTAAAGTTCAATGTGTTCGAATGGACAATCTTAGGGCATGCTAGGTGTGAAAAAATGAATAAAGTGGGAGATAGACAGTTAGAGTGATGGTGTGAAGTCAGGCTATCTAATACTAAGCCAAATGAAAGTATGTTGAGATGGTTTGATTAAATGACTGGAAAGGATGGAAGAAAGTCAGTTGGTTAAACGGATGTATAGTGGAGAGTGTGTTAAAGGACCATTGGCTGGAGATAGAAATTAAGTTGAGTCGTTGAACAGATATGCAGAAGGGAGAAATGTTGAGGGTTTGGCAGTGCTGAATAAAAATTGCATGATAGGAGAAGGGCCGCGGGAGGTTCATACGTAAGGGCACAGTTTACATGCCCACCTGGACGAGGGGATGACACCCATTGTTGATTACATAGTGAGGGTCACGTGCGTTCATGATGCTCAGAGGTGGTTTTCTTTGCTCTGACAGGCTCTCACACTGGTAATGGCTGGGAGGGGCAGTAAGGCTGGGCTGTCTTACATTTGTCATGTTCTCCCTACTGCTTTTCTTTTCCGATGCTTGTACAGCACCCCCAATCTTGGGGCAAAGAGGAAGATGAAAGAAAAGAGAAAGAATATACATATATATACTTATATATATCTATTATATATATATACCTCTTATATATACCCTTATATATATATACTGCTCTATATATACTGCTACTCTCTTTCTCTTATATATATATATATGATATATAATATAGTGTGTGTGTGTGTGTGTGTGTGTGTGTGTGTTTGTATGTTACAAAAGTATACAGAGAAAAATTTGTGGAGTGAATATCTATTAATAATAATAATAAAATTTTAACAGTTCGGAAATGATTGGTTTTAGAGTTAATCAAGAAATATTTTCCAACAAGCTGTCTAATATGAATTCAGTGAAACCCAATATATCAGGAGTAATTAAGACTTATTGTCATAATTATAGAACACAGCTCTTTTCATCATCGTTGATACCGTTCAAAATGTTTTAGTTCAGCAGGAATGAAGACTCATCAACTTGATTGCAGAGAATTTCTACTCTCTTCATAGCATCCAAAAACAATAATGTCTTGAAATGACCAGGTGAGCACAGAGGCCTAACATTTAGTCTATTTCTTCGAATTCAGTGACAAGGAAAGTTTCATTTCTGGAGCAACGATACTAAAATGAGCAACGTACAACTCTCCATACCATGTTATTGAAAACAATTGTTCACTTAGCAGTGCATGCAAATACAGCTAGTGAATAACAGTCTTAATTTTAACCCAGCATTTCCGAACCTATTGTTAACTAATTTGTGTATAATATACATGGTTCTTACCACAAATTCTGAATTAGGGTCCAAATAAGGAGTATTAAATAGCTTTGTTCGAATACACTCAAAATAGAGTCTTTGTCTACATTGAACAGAGCGATTGAGGAACACTTCTATCTGTTGAATTGATGCATCATACATAATGTCTTGGACATAAGAGCCTCTTTCTTCAAATCCGTCCACTGTAGTCAACGCACTATGCTTGTGTCCGATCGATGAGAGTACACGACCATCGCCTGTTTGTGTATATATATATATATATATATATATATATAGTATATATATATATATATATATATATATATATATATATATATATACTGCTGCTCTATATATACTACTGCTAACTGCTGTAACCGTATATATATATATATATATCAGCATCATCATCATCCACCTTCTTTACCCAAGACTGGGGTAAGGTGGGTACATGCATAAACAGAAAACTAGTAGAAGAATATGACACAAGTCCAAAAAAGAAAGCCAGCCTTACCGCCCCCTCTATATACCTATTGGTGAGAACTTTTCGCAGTCAGAAAATCCACCCTAGAGCTTCACGGGACCGCGACGGACCCTCACTATGGCATCTCGTCAATGTAGGAGGTTCATCCCATAGCCCAGGTGAATACAACCATATTTCACCATACAAATCCACATTCACTCCTATTATATTATGCACCTTTTTCTTCTCGCCTCTGCCAAACTCACATTTCTCTCCTCCCATTCCTTTTTGACTCAATCCACTTTTTCTTCTTTTTATTTTTTTTTCTTTCTTTATATATATATATATATATATATATATATATATATATCTATATATATATATATATATATATATAATATATATTTACATATATATGGGAATATTTTTATATATATATATATATATATATATATATATATATATATATATATATATATATATATATATATAATATATATATATAAGTACTTACTAAAGAATTCACATGTAACTGGGAATGGTGGTAAGTTTCCAGATCCATCAACATCGATGTAAACTTCAGCTCGTTTTGTACCCGGATTTGTATTCCCAAAGGCACGACAAGAGACAGGATTAAGTGCTGCAATTGTTAGACAAAAATAAAACTTTGGCGTATAGACTCCTAAAAACCTTATCATAAAAAAAATTTCAAAGTGATACTTACAGGTGTGGCAAACTGATCCACTGTAACCAGTTCCTGTACAATCGCAAGCAAACGTATCAGAATTCTGTTTGCATTTCCCACCATGTTCACACGGATTGGGATTGCAGCGGTCAAGGAGTTGACAAGCTGCCAAAACAACCCAATTTTTGCTTGGAAATATTTCCTGTTACAATAATAATAATAATAATAATAATAATAATAATTAAATAATTATATTCATAAATAGAATTCATGAACTCGAAAGAAATAATATTGAACTCAGAAAGTTTAATACGTCATGGGAACCCAGAGGTAGATATGTATCTCATGCAACCTGTAAAACTAGGCCTATCCAGTACATCTTTACCCATACCTATGAGAGCAAAATTGCTATATATCGTTACCGTTAAAAAGCTTCAAAATTAAACAAAATGTTAAAATGTTTAAGAAATTAGAAAGTTAATAAGATAATGATCTTAAAAGTTTAACATTTTCTTGTATCACATCCAATTCTATTCTCACCACAAAATTAAAAAAAAAAAATCAATCAACAGACTAAAAATAAAAGTCATTCCTATAACATATCCAACCTTGTCTTATCACAAATCCAATAAATATGTTTCTCTCACTCTCAGTTCAGTTTCTATATTTAAGTTATTAAAAAAATCGTTTTAAATTGTATACAAAGCTCGGGGAAATATTTTTGTCAATAATCTTACTCAGATCTTGCGACACTTCTGTTCATTTTCCATACTTTTATTTTACTCATTTTTACAATTTTGCTGACATCAATCTTGAAGTGCAGGAGAGGAAAAAATGTTTATTCTCTACTTAATTAATCACCAATCATATGCCTTATTCCTTTTTTTTTTTTTTTTTTTTTAAAACTTCAAAAGTTAAATCAAGAATAAACAACAAATTCAATCATTATAAAGGAAAGTTTTATTGACTTGATTTTTGAAAATATTCGCTTATATATTATTATTACCTCCAATGTAGAAGTACCTTCCAGTACTGATAGAAATAAGTCTCGAAGTCTTCATTGGAATGTCATCAACAACTAATTCCATTTTATTTTTGCCTACAGCAAAGGTCACACCATGCCATCGACCGTCATTAAAAGTGATGTCGAAATTATCTAAAATTATTTTTCCTGGAGTCCCAACCGCTTGAATTTCAACTTTTATTTTACCATCTTCTAGGAATACCTTCATGTGAATAATAATTCATGATTTAGTAATATATATATATATATATATATATATATATATATATATATATATATATATATATATATATATATATATATATATATATATATATATATATATACTACTCTATATATATATATATATATATATATATATATATATATATATATATATATATATATATATATATATATATAAAAGAAAAAAAATTAAAAACTATATCATTAAAATAATAATTAAGAGAATACTTTCAATTTAAATTTGAGGCTCATAATTGCTTTTTTCAATTTATTGAAAGTTTTTTAAATGAATAAGAAAACTGTCAAATAATTTAAGCAAAATATTAGTAATAATAACCAAAAAAAAGCCATTGCCAGAAAGTCTATGGTATATTAATGAAGCATCTTCTTCATAAGTCCTGAATTGCAAAGAAACATTTACAGAGACGTCGGCCTCCGTTGATGGATACCGTAGATAAGCTCCTCTCTTGATGAAAGAAACTGTTAAGTGCGACGAAGGTCCAAACTATATTAAAAGGATAAAAAGGAATAATAAAATAAAATAAAATAAAAATATAAGGGAATGTTTGAAAAAAAGAAGAAGGAAAAAACAAGATGTTAAATAAATTTTAAAAAAGATACATTAAATTTGAGCTGTTAAAAGAGTCAATGTTTAATTTTCTTTAGAGTTACTGTACTTCTTAATGCCATTGGATGTATTGAAAATAAAAATTCTTCTCCTTTCAAATTATTTTCATAAAATTTTAAAACTTTATTCATACTTACTGGACAATCAAATTCAAGGTTATGTCTCTGATATTCTGGTTCCCCATAATAAAAACCCCCGCCACCTTCTTTTAGTTTTTTAAAAGATGGAGTTCCATTTATAAAAAGATTTTCCATACAACCAGTAAAGTTCACACGAGCTTTCAATCCAGGCTGTATACTTGCTACTCCACCAATATACATCTGCCAGAGAAGAAAGTTACGTAGTTTATATAAAGGTTATAAAACACCTTTATAATTTTTATCATGAATTAATCTGAAAGCTTTGAAAATCACAATTCTTATAGCAAATTCGGAAAAATAGCAATTTCAAATTTCATGAACTGCATCACAAAATAAATATTTAAAGTAAAATAAGAAAACAGATAAAAGAATAAATAATCAAAGTATTTTTGTTGATTTCTAAATACCGGTATATATATAATTGAATTAAACAAAATCTTACATATTTGTTAAGATCCAATCGTTTGAAATCTCCAAGAATTTGACTGTCTACACGCACTCTGTCAACAATAAGAGAAACATTTTTTTCTCTTCGAACAAATTCTACATCATGCCAAGAATTGTCATCCAATAACGATCCAACAGATAAGGATGTCATTAACCTCGATCCTGCAAACATTAGTAGTTATTTATATGGAGGGCAATAATACTTGTCAATAGTAACAAATCATTTTATATATATATATATATATATATATATATATTTCTATTCTTTTTATATATATATGTATATATATATATATATATATATATATATAACATATAATAGCATATATATATATATATTTATATATATATATAGAAAAAATATATATATATATATATATATATATATATATATATATATATATATATATATATATATATATATATATATATATATATATATATATATATATATATATATTCTTTCTTTCTTTCTTCACCTTCCTCTTTGCCCCAAGATTGGGGGTAAGGTGCTGTACAAGCATCGGAAAAGAAAAGCAGTAGGAGAACATGACAAACGTCGAAAAGAAAGCCCAGCCTTCACCGCCCCTCTGTACCATTAATTGGTAAGGACTCGTCGCAGTGAAAAATCCACCCTAGGGCATCATGGGACCGCGACGGACCCTCACCATGGTAAATCGTCAATGTAAGGGTTCATCCCTGGCCCAGGTGGGCCACAACCATGCCCCATACAAAACCCCGCCATTCTCTCCTATCATGCACCTTTATTCTCGCCTCTCTGCCAAACTCATTTCTCTCCTCCATTCAGACATTCGTTCGCCGACTCAATCCACTTTCTCTTCGGTCTCCCAGCCGGTCCGTTTCTAACACACACTCACCACTATACATCCGCTTAACCAACCTACTATCATTCATCCTTTCCACATGACCAAACCATCTCAACATACTCATTTATTCTCTCGTTTCCACTTTCTCACCACACCTCTCCCTAATACGTTCATTCACTCTCTTTATCAATTCTTCTCACACCTAGCATACCCCTAAGATTGTCCATCTGAACACATTGAACTTTAGATCTATACCTTCTTATTCAGACCATAGTCTCACTACCATACAATAACACAGGTAACAACATGCCCTCTAGAAATAAGACCCTAGCACACTCAGACTTAGTCCTACATCCGCTAACGATTTAATTGCACCAGCCACCTTCCTGCCATTCACAACTTTCTACTACACTCTTCATTGGTTCCCTTCTCATCCAACATATATAAATCAAGAAGCTCAGACATGGTTCTAAACAACCATATCTTTGTGCTTCACTGAGGGGTGTCCTCCTCACAAACCATAAACCTTTGCTCACTTATCCACGTTTACTTTCAAGCCTCCATTTTCCATATCATACTGATCTACTCTAATCGATCTCTCAGGCTCTCTTCAGATTCGCCACACAGAACAAATCCTACATATAATAGGTAGGGCACCCTCCACTATCGCTTCCCGGTCTCACCATTCACAGCTTTCGCTACCATTTCAAATTCTTTTAAACCCCCATCCATATACACAAATTAGATAACAGGAACTTATATACCAACCTGTTCTTATCAGCTGTTAAATCACAAAAGCCAATGCCATTGTGGCTTTCTGTTTAATTCCTTTTTACGCTTCACTATCGTCATACCACATACTTTTGAGTTCCATTTTGACTACCATAACACCATATATATCTTCTTTTTGTAACGCTTCCTGTCAACTCTATCTTTTGCCTGTTTGCAAATCATAAACCTCAATATAATTAATTCTTCTTCTCCCTCATTCTAATCATTTGTTTCAATGTAAGATTTGATCCACACATCCTCTACCACTCCCTGAACGCACCTTGTTCTTCACTAGTCAGTCCTTCAGTCACTCTAGGCACTCTTTCGACCAAAATACCAGCATATACCTTCCCTACAACACTCAATAAACTTATTCCCTATAATTTCTACAGTTCCCTTTTCTCCACCTGCTGCTTGCAGGTACTATTACCGCTCTCCTCAATCCCTTGGAACTATACCTCCATAAACGCTATTGCACGGCTTTGATCAAATCAAATACCTGTCTCGCCTCCATCTTGGTCATTTCCACTTCAGTAGTTCCAATCACTATATATGATTTTCATTTCTTCAACTTTTTTTTTTCTACCGCATTCCTCCTCCTTACTAACCTCATCCCCAAAATACCTATTCCTTCTTTGTAAAAACCACTTTTGTTCATAACACCCTCAATGGTACTCTGTTATATTTGGAATTTTAAAAGTAATTTATTACATCTACATCCACATTTGTATTTTAAACACCATCCCTTTTTAGTATTCTAAACAGATTCCACCTTGTTCATAATTCAACACTTTCTTCTTCAGGAAGGAAAAATGCCTATTTCTTATTGTGTGCTCATTCAATCTCATTCCAAACTGTTCATTTACCTCTTGTTTTTATACGTATACACCTTTTAGTATTTCTTTTTTTCCTCCTTATATAATTCAAGCATCTTTCTTTTGAATCTTCATCATTTGCTTTTAGTATTTACATTCAACCACGCTTCTTTACCTTTAATTTACTTTTAATGCTCTTCATTACCATCAGCTGATGCCATTCTTACTTCCCTACTTTAGCACATCCACACACTTCCTTTGCACTACTAACAATTGCTTCCCTTCATTTGCCCCAGATTTGCTCAGTATCAACTTGTTCACATTCAACCGATTTTGCAGCGACGCTGCACTTGCATCACCTCTTTATTCCACAAACTTCCTTCCTTATCACCTTCCTCTCCATCCAAGCCCTCATAACTTAATTTTACATAAAACAACATAATGATCCGATAGTCCCATTCCTAACCCCTCACTGATTTAACATCCAACACATTTAAACATCTCCTTCTTCACCAAAATCAATCATACTTTTCACTTCCGATACCATCTCTACCTACACCAACTCTAGTATACTTATGGATACTCTTGTGTTTGAAAACATTACTTACACATACACCTCTCTCTTCACAAAATCCAATCACCTTCCTACCAGTTTATAGAACATACTTTTTAGAGACCACTTTTGTTTATATATCACCACTTTGATCATATATATATATATATATATATATATATATATAATATATATATAACATAATATATATTATATATATATATAATATATATTATACCGCTATAGATATAAACAAAGCATTTGATACAGTCCCACGTTATATCTTATTGGGCAAAGTTTTAAACACGGAAATAAACATCAATGATAAGAAAATAATAGCAAACTTCCTATCCAGTCGCACAGGTATAGAGTTATACATGGGTGCCACACCTCTCGTACCTACAGGTTATATAATCGAGCACTCTTTAATCTATTTATGCACCACCTACTACAACCCACATTACCAGCTATGAAAATCAATAGTTATGCAGATGACTTAACAATTACAGTTCGAAGTCCCTCTAGAACTACAACAATATATAAATTAATTGGAGCAATGGCTGCAACAAACAGAATGACTGCCTCTCCTCAAAAATCCTCTATCACATTACTCACACCTAACAAAAGACAATCAAACACACATCCAACAGTTTTCCCTTCAAACAACAGACACATTAAACAATCCACCATCCTTGGCTTAACTTCCGACCCATACATGACAATGACATTCACCCCTGCATTAACAATATCACCTCTAGAGCCACACAAATTGAATTTGACAAAAACACTAACCGGAACCATTTTTGGCCAACACAAAGAGTCTCTCTCAATAGTATACAGACAATCTTAAACTATGAATCGCCCGCTTGTGCTCCCTCTCACGTTATCACAATCCAAAATTCAAAAACCGGAGGTCGTTCAAACCAAAGCTCTTGGAATAATAACAGGCCGTCTCCCTTCCACCACTTACAAACTGAAACAAAATTTCTACCTATAGAGGCCCATCCTGACATGACGAGCTACCAATTTTACAGGAAATCACTTTCAATAGATGACCCTTTACACCAAACATTACAACCTCCTCCGCCGAGGGAAAAGGGTTACATCGGCCATGCACTATTCTAACACTTACAACACACTCCCAGCCCCAGAAATTCATTTTATTAAACACATTAACACTCAATTAACAAAAAAAAGCGATCTCCGAATATCCGAACACCGCCATACTCCAGGAGAATCCCCCCAAATATCTCCCTCAGAACAAACCATGGACCGTCAAACCAGTGATGCTGTACCGTCGCCGCTCTAGGCACCATCCCTCCCTTCAGGAATATAAATAAATTCGGATTCCACAACGCTGCCTCCCCCCCACTGTCAAATGACGTCACAAGACATCTCTTACAAAACTGCTTCGACCTAACGGACATCAAAAGTAACTTCTATACTCTCGTTCTGACGGATCTCTGGGCTCACCCAATGCTTTGGTACCTCACAATATGCGTTTGAGTATCACAATATCTCTGGATCGCCCGCTTCCCGGGGAGGAGCGGGGGCTACCAAGTAAGTATGTGCGTGTGTGTGTGTGTGTGTCCGTATGTAATATATATATATATATATATATATATAATATATATAATATATAATATATATTATATATATATATATATATATATATATATATATATATATATATATATATATATAATATATATATATATATATATTAGAGATGTACCGATACCAGAAAGAGGGCCGATACTGATACCCTATTTTTTTTAGGTGCCGATACCGATATTTTTAATTAATATAATAAATACAACAGTAAATAACATAGAACATTTTGTGTACTGCTAGGCAACTCAGGATTACATTCCCTGTACAAACCAATACTTAGTCATTTATTTCATATTGGTTGGCCAAGTATCATTTATTTATAATTAAAATAGTATCTTTTAAGAATAATAAATGCAAATATTAATTAATAACTTTTTTTATGTTGTGTTTATTTCAAAAAATATTTCATTTCATTTTCCAGTTAAGTATTAACCAAGTTTAGCTAACTAGCTTTTATGTTTTAACATGATTAGACAATTTACAAGAAGAATTCTTTAACTAGCACAATAAAAAGAATAAAAATAATGAAAAAAGAGACGTCGATTAGATCAGCTGAAAAGACAAAACAAAAAACGCTATTATTCAAACATGACATAATAATAATATACTCCTTTAGATAAAGATAGATATCATTCAATACAAATTCAAAAATCCTCAAATTGTGATGCAAAAAACATTTAGCTTTCACTAGTATCTTGCGAAGAGCCTGTTCCTTTTGGGGGTGTTTACATTCCACCTACACTAACAAATACGTTTCGCTCTCGATGAGGGAGGGGCTGATAAATCTTTGCTTGCAAGCACTGATAATGATGGAAACCTTGGTCAATTTCATGCCACCACATGAAAGATTCTCTTCTGTAAGCAGCATCTCCAGTTTTCGTAGAGCCTCATCTCCTCTTTCACTGATTGCAATTTGAATTATCTTTGCTCCTGATGACTGTCTCTTCAGTTTTTTCGATGAGGTTCCTTCGTGTAATTCCTTTGAAGGTGAATGAGATGTCAATGCAATTTCGGTCATGAACTTATCAAAGTCTAAACATACCAAATCCTCTTCATCATTCAGAACAGAGTTCTACCAATTTGCCAAACTGTACCACCAATCGTACACTCACTCCCACGTGCTGCATCCGCCCATGCCAGTGGTTGCTGATAAGGCGACTTCCACTTGTGAATCTTTTTTTTTGTCACAAGCAAGTTCCTTGGTTATGCTATTTAAATGCATTCTAGAAGTGGTTCACCGTCGGAGATGCCATTCTTGTGGGGTTTCAGCTAGCTTAAGGAATTCCTTTAGAACGAAACCTTATATATCGAAACTAGATTATTATTGAATCTAAAAAGTTTCTCATAATTCTCACCAAAATGTAAGAAGTATTGGCCAAGAATCGACCATATTAACCAATACCGATACCAAAACAAAGGTTGATACTGCCAATACCGATACTATCGGTGCATCCCTAATATATATATAATATATATATATATAATATATATATATATATATATATATAAAATATATATTATATATATATATATATATATTATGAACTATCTAAACTATGTCTTATATATATATATATATATATATATATATATATATATATATAAAAAAGTATAAAATTATCATACCTAAATCTACATTCAATATCATTCTATTTTCAATTAACTGCATTGCAAGGTAATCTCCCTGAGAGCCCCGGCTGTACAAAAGGATAGCATTTGGCTCCACGGTTTTAAAACGAAAACGTATATTATCTTCATACGAAGCAATGGGTACGCGCCTGTAATCCAACACCATAAGAGATTTCTTATTGAAGAAAACCGTTTCTCGTTCTGAAATAAGTTTTTAAAAATGAAAAATTGTTCATAATTTTAAAGTCGTTGCTTACAGCAACATTTAAACAGAGAATTGACTATAATTTTATTTAAACAAAGGTGATAGAGTGATACTTTAACACGAGCCTTTACAAAAGTATAAATATTTAATTATTATTAATACAATCTAGAACACAAAAAGTGAATTTTTTTTATAAAAATTATAATAAAAACTAAAAATGTCCTCGATATATCAGAAAACAATTTTATAATTGCTACTACGAATAATAATAATAATAAGCACAATAAAGTCATACCATACTGGCATCCATATACTTCAACTCTCATTGATATTCTTTCTCCCCAACGAAGGGGAAGAATTCGAAGGTATCTGGCGATGATTGGAGTGGTAAAAACATTTTCTTTTTTCCGATTTCCATCAATATTCCCTTCAAATGCCTTTTAGATATAAAAAAACATCATATTACATGAAATCATTTTAATTTGACATAGAACTTTTCACAAATAATAATAATAATAATTAATAATAATAATAATAAAAATAATAATAATAATAATAATAGAACAGCAACCCATCACAATTTAAGCAAATTTAATGTCATCTAAGGCTCCTTCTATACAAGCGCTTAAAACGCGGTGCTTCTAACTCCAATGAGTGCGTTTAAAATGGCATGGAACAATTCAAGTGGCACAACATCAAGAGTGCCTGGTTTTAAGCGCCCTTATAGAGGGGGTCTTGGGTGATATTTTAGAGCATAAAAGCAGAGGCAAAAAGACCAAAAGGTTGGGAAGGAGGGAATGAGAATGAGGTAAGAGTAATACATGCAAGCATATATAAGCAGCAATCTTCAAAATATTTAACATATAAAAATCATGGAGGACGGACAGGAAAAAAGTAAGGATTTATAGGTTAAAATACATTACAGATTCCTATGGAAGCCACGATAATAATAATAATAATAATAATAATAATAATATTAGCAGTTTACTTATTGCAAAACAATATTGTTAATGAAAATACGATGCAAAATAATGAAGAAACAATGGGAACCAAAAAAGGGGAGGAGCTACAAATTATATCTGCCAATCACAGCGCCCGTGATACAGAAACGAAAAAACCTTATTGGTTCCTCAAAAGGCGTGGTATCCAATCAGAGGCCAGCGGACAAACACGAATTTGTGGAAGACGTGAATGAATCAAAGAATACTACGAATATAGATGGAGTCGAAATTGATTGGCTTATTATTAATAGCCGAGTGAGGCAGGGATGTGTTATGTCTCCTTGGTATTTAATTTGTATATGGATGAGAATATGAAAGAATTAGAGGTGGGTGTCTCAGAGGAAGGTGTTAGAATGATGAAAATGGAAAAGAGACTGAGGGTGCGATGCTTATTATACAGTATGATTGTTTTGTGTGGGAATATGAAGTAGATATTGGTAAGGTTTGGTAAGTTCCTGATTAAAATAAATGTATATAAGATAAAGCGTATGAGGAGCAAAGAAGACCGCTGTAATCATGTAATGAGCAACTGGAACAAGTTATCTGAGAAAATATAGATATATGTTGGTGAAAGGCAATGTATATCAGAATTAGTAAAAGTAAGTAGAATGTAGGAAGTAGCTGGGTGCCAAATTAAATCCTTGGTGGATTGAACGACTAAGGTCTGATGTATTTCATGAGGGAATGTTTTACCGTTTAATGTATAGTAGTGAAACTATGGTTTGGAATAAGAGGTATAGAATCTTAAGGTTACAAGGTTTCAGATGGTTACAATCTTAGGGGTGGTTGATTAAAATGAGAATAAAGCATTAGTGATATGGCTATGTGAAAGAAAAGGGGCAAATGAAGAATAAATGAAATTAGATGTTGTCATAATGGAAAGGATGATGGGAAAGTGTTGTTAAGTGATATATAGTTGAGGTTCTGAATCCACTGCTGGGAGATCCGAATAAAAATGAACTTGAGCCAGTAAAGGATATGCCCGAAGGAGAGAATGTGAGCTTGCAAGTTAGAAGAAGGTGCATAAGTAATTTGGTAAAGGACATTAATAATATTGTATGAAGAATTTATTCGGGCAAAAGTCGCCTCGATGAAGATTTTCTTCACATAGTTGAGAAGGAATGCTTCAAGCACCAAATAGCTCCGGTAGCTCAGCGGTAGAACACTCGCCCAACTAGGCGAGAGACCCAGGTTAGTCACTATCGGGGTGCGCAGTTGAGCTTTTTCTGACTCATCTTGCTTCAGACTTAAAAATTGATGCACACCCCCTCCTAGATTAGGGCTCTGCCCGTGAGCGTGTTAACTGTATATAAAAAAAACAACGAACAAAAAACGAGTAAATGGCGCGGTTTTGTGAGGGGGTATGGCTGTGGGCTGTGCCCAGTGGATAACCCACATGACGAGAATCCACATAGGTCCTCGCAATCTCTGAAGCTTCAGTGTGGATTTTTCTGATTGCGACGATTTCTCACTGGGGGTAGAAATGGGACAGTAAAAGGGGGAGGGAGGGGGGCTTTCTTTTCGACTTGCGTCATTTTCTTCTACTACTTTTCTGTTCCGGCGGATGCTACGCTAATAATAATAATAATAATAATAATAATAATAATAATAATAATAATAATAATAATAATAATAATAATAATAATAATAACCCCTAATCTGGATAGGAAGATGATGATAATAATAATAATAATAATAATAATGATAATGATAATGATAATGATAATGATAATGATAATGATAATAATAATAATAATAATAATAATAATAATAATAATAATAATAATAAAATGTCAATAGAAACACATGGCATGGAAAGAAAGAAAATTTCACATACGAATTTTGGAAATTATTAATAAAAACATTTAAATTTTATTATATAAAAAAAAAATAAAAAAAACCATAAATGGCAAAATTTTCCAAAATGACTCTTTACAACCTACTACTGCTAAATAACATTTTAAATGAACCAGCAAGACAGTCAAAAAAGTTTTTCTGTTAAACCTTTACAAAAAATGTCAATTTTAAATATTTTTCTCTTCAAAAATTTTGCCAACCTGCTCCTAGGTATATATAAATTGTCATCTCAATGTAAAAATAATTTTTTTAATATGAAATACAAGAAGCAATCAGTCTCAATAATAATAATAATAATAATAATAATAATAATAATAATAATAATAATAATAATAATAATAATAATAATAATAATAATAAATTTTCCCATTAAAATCGCAACTACATGCAAGTCTACCTGGGAAATCCCGCTAGAATCTTGTACATTTCGCCATGACTCTCCATCATCAGCATAAAGAATGTTGAACTGCGTCACAAACTCATTTGAATCACCCTTTCCTTGAGTTTTAATGCTCGTAAAACTATAGTAGTCTTTAAAGTCAAGTTCAAGATATTGATACATGTTATTCACAGAAGGCGTCCAAGCAAAGTCCCCTGTCAGAGGCAAAAGCAAAAGGCTTACAGAAATGGTAGAAAAAAACCAAAACCAAAAGGGTGTATGTAGTGGGAGAGAAAACCCTTCTCCTAATGCAGATAGATGCCTTATATACCAATATTTATATATATATATATATATATATATATTATAATATATCATATATAATATATATATATATATTATATATATATATATATATATATATATTAATATAGTATATATATATATATATATATATATATATATATAATATATATATCATGCTTTTTTAAAAACTGAGTTATCGCTTGAAACACTAAAAAATGAGTTAAAAACTAAACAATAATGTTAGACATATATGATTAGACATTTATTAAGCACTAAGGAAAGAAAATTTGAAGTTTCTCTATTATAAGACTTACCTTATCTTTTAACATTAGTTTAGTATTAAATATATTATAGTCTGTATGTTCTTACCCTTAAACTCCCATCGGCTGATTTAACACGGGAGAACAGTTGCCCATTTTGAGAAAAACTCAAGGAGTAAGATTTGACAAACTCATCAGAATCTTCCCTGCCCTGAGTGGCTATAGAAGTAATATTCTTAACATTTCCAAAATTAATTTCAAGGTATTCTCCAATCGTAGCCTGTTTAGCTGACCAAGAACCAACCTCTGTTTAACAGATAATATATGCATGCTAAATAAATAAACAAAATAAGCAAAGATGATAAAAACAAAAGTACAAAAAAATTAGGTATTCAAATCATGCTTTAAAATAAATATTATATGCTAACAGATTATACACTTTTGAAGTGACCCCAATAACATATAAGCTAAACAAAGAAAGCTAGATATGCTAAACCCATGATGCATGTGTAGAAGTTTTTCCAAAACAATATTATAAAGTAATAATATTTATTTACAGAGTAAGTGAATTCAATTTCAAAATAAATATTCTTTTAGGATCATCAATCATTTTGGTTTCGCATGTTTGGTCCAACAGAAAATGAAAATAATAAAAAATAATGCATTGCTGACACAGATCTATAGTTTACAAGCATTTAAACCTGAGAAATTCTTATGTGAAAGAAAATAGAAAATGGTACAAAACATCTACTTTTAATTTTTAATACAAAATAGTCATATATATATATATATATATATATATATAATATATATATATAATATTATATATATAATATATAATATATATATAATATATAATATATATATATAGTAAGTATAAAATATAATATTATATATAAATATATATATATATTATTAAATGTGTTTTGTGTTATATTATATAATTATTAATTATAATAGTATATATATGATATATATATATATATATATAATATATAATATATAAGGATATATATTATAAATATATATATATATATATAATATATAATATATATTATATATATAATATATATATATATAATATAATATATATATATAAATATTAATAATATATATTTAATATATAATAATATAATATAATATATAATTATAATATATATATATATATATATATTATAATAATATATATTACGTATATATATATTATAAATTAAATTATATATATATATTATTATATTATATATAATAATAATATATATATTATATATATATATATTATTATATATAGCAAAAGGGTAATCCAAAAAGCTTCTTAAGTCTTTGACTACATAAAATAGTCACATTTTTTTTCAAAAATACTCAAAATAACTTTGAAATACTACGTCCTTGCAGATTAGTTTAGAGCACTATAACCTTTTTTGAAAGCACTTAACAAACATGCAAAGATGTGCCTATCATTGTTATAATAGAAAGTTTGAATTTTGGGAACAGAGCCAATGTTAAATCCTTAAATTTTATTTGGAACCCAACCAGTGGAAAAGCATTCTCTACAACCTATAAATATAATCTACTGTTTACAATTGGATTAAAAGATTTAAAGTGAATCAAATGGAGTTTAATGATAACCAAAGGAGAGAGGCAATCAACCTCAATTAGTTAAAAAAAAAAATGTTACTTTAATCCAGTCCCTATAGGAGAAGGATCATCCAATGTCAACTGAAATGATAGCAATGAAGTGATATCTCTACCGGTTCATCCTTTCCATTTTGGTGAATAAACTAAAACTTCAAACTTGATGCAAGAGCTCTAAAAGAGTTCCACCAAGAACAATTCTGTCTAGTATGTTTAAAGTCAAATTAAATGCAATTTCATCAGAATTGTGACTGGAGAGATGAAAAGTAAAAAAGTTATACTGTTTCTAGGTTTAACTTGTCTTTCTTTAAAAAAATGTTTTTTTTTTTGGATTACCTTCATATAATATATATATTAATATATATATATATATAATATATATATATATACTAATATATAATAATAGATAATAATAATATAATATATATATATATATATATATAATATATATATATATAGTGAGAAAGTTGAAGAATGGTAAGCTGCAGGCATAAATGGAATTACTGGTTAAAGGATCAAGAATGTAGGCAAGATTGACTGGATAAATAATTTGTGTAACAAAGAATTTATAGAAGGTATAATTCCGAAGGAGTGAGGAAGAATCAATAGTACCCTTAAATAAGATAAGGAATAATGGAATATAGGAACTATAGGAATTAGTTTATTGAAGTGGCAAAAATTTGGATCAAATCTTTTCATTTAAACAAATGATTGAAGGAAAATAAGAGAAATAAATGTATTAGGTTCATTGGACTTTGCAACAGGCTTATAATAGGTTTAATTAATAGGGAAGCTCAGTGGCAGGTGTTAATGATATATGGTGTTGGTGGTAGACCTCTGAATGGAATCAAAAGTATGTATGTCAATAAGGTATGTGCAAAAATAGGTAGAGTTGAGACTGAATGGTTTAACATTAATAGCTGAGTGAGGCAGGGATGTGTTAGTACTCCTTGGCTATTTAATTTATATAGATGATATAGAAAGAATTAAAGGTAGGTTCGTAGAAAAGTTAGACTGATGGAGGAATGAAAACGAGAGTGGAGTGCCCTGCTTATGATGCTGATTCGATTCTGCAGATGAATCTGAAAGAAAAGTTTTGAGAGAGGTATGAAGGATTTGGCAGGTGTGTAAAAGAAGTTTGAAAGTAAATGTAACCAACAGGGAAGGTGATGTAGTGAGTAGAGAGTTTTGCAGTGTGAAATCATGTTGGATGGTGAGCAATTGGAACAAGTATCAGAGTTTAAATATTTACACAATATGTTGAATGAAAAGGGAACGAATGATGCTGAGGTAGTAGGAAAGTTATGAATGGTAGGAAGTGGCTTGCGAAATTAAATTCTTTAAATTCCAAAGGCACCAAGTCTGATGCATTAGGGTTTTACATGAGAAGAAGTTTTACCGGTTAATGTATAATAGTGAAAAACTATGGTATGAGTAAGAGTATAGATGTGAAATACAATTTTCGTTCAGATGGACAATCATAGTCATTAAGTGTGAGAATATAAAAATTAGAATAACTATATAGTTATTCAAGAAGGAAAAATAAAATACAATGTGTGACTATATGCCCTGTCACCGAAAGGATGATGTACTGGTTGTAACGATGTTATATGGTCTGGGAAACAAATGTCTGGTAAACTGAAGAAAAAGTGAAATGAGTCAATAAAGGGGTGTCGGATGGATAGGAATGAGTTGGTAGACGAGAAGAAAGTGCATAATAGGAGAAAATGGCTGGGTTTTGTGAGATGGTTTTGCCTACTCAAGGGATGAACCTATATTGACAGATTATCATCAAAGGTTTTTGCAATCTGTGAAGCCTATGGTGGATGTTTTGACTGAGGCGAGCTCTCATTTAAGGGTATGAAGGGGGAGCTTTAATTTTGACTTTGGTCATGTTCTTCTACTACTTTTATTTTTCAAGTGTATGTTGCGCCCCTCACCCTCAATCTGGGGAAAGGAGGTAAAGTTATGATATATATATATATATATATATAATATATTATATATATATATATAATATATATATATAAAGTATATATATATATAGTATATATAAATAATATATAATATATAAATATATAATATATATATATATATATATATATATATATATATATATATTAATTACCAATGACATAATCTAGCATCCAATTGCTTGGCTCTCAAAAGCAAACCATTTATAAAAGAAATAAAACTTTACAGGGAATAAAGCCTTGATTAGTCCAACTATTGTTTTTCACAATATTTTTGTATTACCTAATTTGCCCAAATTAAAGATTTATACTTATAAAGTTATGAAATTTTTATTTCATGCAAACTCAAATTACACTATTCAATTGTGTGTAAACTCTTGAAAATGAAATCAACAACAAATTTATATAAAACAATATAAATATGTAGGGGAAATAAATTTATATGGTGAATTTCAGCTTTTTTTTAAAAAAAAAATTCTTATAAATTTGTGATTATAATAAAATAAATTGAACATTATCATTTTTTTTGCAAATTATTTTCTTAAAAAGATGTGCTTAAATAGATTATGATTTTTGTATAAATTATTTTTTAAAAAGACTATGCTTAAAAGTATATTTTTTCAATGAAATCTTAAAACTTGGACTGTAGTGATAATGAAAGAAAATCTAATCATAATAACTTATTATTAATTATATATGAACTATAAATGCAAAGCTTCCCATATAAATGTGTGCAATGTACAAATCTAATTTTTTTTAAAGTAAAAAAGCAGCGATCAAAGTTCCAGGTATAGTAACATACAGCATGCGTACAAATGTATTCAAGAGAAATGTGAAGGTACACTTCACAACTTAGAACAAAACTATATATATATATATATATATATATATATAATATAATATATATAGTAATATATAATATATATATAAATAGTCATATATATATAATATAAATATATAATATATATATATATATATTATATATATATATATATATGTCAGAATACACTAAGTACATATGACAGTGCATATAGCCGTTCTTATTAACTAGAGCTATGCAATTAATGAAACCAAAGAAATGCAAATAGTGTTCTCATACTTACAAGTTGCTGAACGAATATAATATAAGTCCATTACTTTAGTAAACTATAAAAGCTCATAAACTGTATAAAATAAAGACATACTTTTCAATTGAGTACAAACAGGGAATCACCCATGACTTAATAAAAAAAAAAAAAATAAATAAATAACTTTTTTAAATAGAAAACTTCAAATTTTAAAATAAAACCCAAAAAATAATCTTAAAATAAATTCTACTGCTTGATATATATATATATATATATATATATATATATATATATATATATATAATATATATATATATATTATATAGAAATATAATATATATATATATAATAGTATATTATATATAATATAAAAATATTATATATATAATATATATAATTAATATATATATAGATATATATATAATATATATATAATATATAATATAATAATATATATATATATATACTATATATATATATAAAACTACTGAATATTTCCTTTTGACAATTTAATAAGTAAAATTCAGATTTTTTTAAAAATTATAGAGAAAATTATAGTTGCAAAAAGAAAATTTAACTAAAAAATTTATCACTAATTTCTTACAAATATATATATATATATATATATATAATATATATATAATATATATATATATATATATATATATATATATATAATATATATAATAATATATAATATATATTTATATATAAATATATATAATATAATATATATATATATATATATCAAATCAATTAAAATTTTATTTAAACAGATTTGGTGCTTCAAGTTTTTTCATAGTAGAATCAGCCAAATCACTATCGGGAAAGGTCAGCTGCTCACAATTACTAATTAAACATTCAAATGATAATATATTAAATACCCTTTCACTACTAGACTCTAAAGAACCCTGAAGGGCTACTGTTGCAATGTGATTCTCATCAAGTAATGTTTCTTCAAAGCACCAAGAGTTATCAAATGTGCCATTCACCCTAACTTTTGTGTCAGTGATAACTTCACCAAGGGTTAATTCAGTGTGAGGAATAAAAGAAATGGACTGAAGATCATAAGATATACCGACACCAAGAGCTTTGACAAAAGCCTCTTTTAGGCACCAATTTCTGTAAAATGCTTTAAGCTGTGAAAATTCATTGGCATCTTTTTTAATAACATCCCATTCATCCACAGTAAATTGTCGTCTCATTAATCGAAAGAATTCAGAAACATTTTTTGTTGTCCCTCTATCTATTTCCATTACATCAACTCCAATTTTTGTATTCCCAAACTCAGCAGCTAAAACTGCCCATTTTCCTTGATGAGAAACATTAAAGTCAAATTTATTCTTCCCTGCTGAGCATTCAAGGAAAGGTCGTCCCTTTTCAGTTCTTTTGAGAAGGAAGCTTGACCATGGAACTTCTAATTTCTGACTGATCAGTTTCCTAATTAACAGCCTACCAGCAAGGGAAGCCTTTACATCTTTTTGAAAAACAAATTTACTGATACGATCCTTTTCTTCTGGTTGTATTACTGAAAAGCAAAGCATCCATTCTTCTCTCTTTAAGCACCAGTTTCTAAAATTAAATGCCCAGCGAATGCTTTCCATTTTACTTAAAAGTGACAATGACTATAAGAATGAAAATAATAATGCTTTAGTATTAAAAATCTATAATAATTGTTTAAAAAGCTTACATAATTAATAAACAAAGGGAAAGCTAAATAAATATATATATATATATATATATATATAATATATATATTAATATATATATTATAATATATATTATATATATATGATATAAATATATATATATATATATATAATATTATAATATATACCGTCAACCGGGGCAATTTCAGAATTTCATTCAATTTGTTGTTTAATAACTAACTTAAAAACTATAACACTTAGAGAAATTAGTTCTATTTCCATAATAAAATATAGGCATTTGGCAATCATTTAATGTAAAGAAAATCAAAAAATAAAATAATATTCTATTTTAACTAAATTGTCTAAAAAAAGAAAGAAAAAATAATTTTTTTTTGGGGGCAATTTTCACCAGAAAACCTAAAAAAAAATATAAATTTTACCCATTTTTGGGTGACATAGCGTGAAATAGCTTCTGGATGTGCTAAAGTAGTAAGTAAGAATATTAAATAATCGCATTGCCAGATTTAGCCTATTTTGCTAAATCGGCACCTTTAGCAATTTTTAACTCCTTTTAGTTTTGTGTCGTAAAGTATGTTTATATGATGTCCGTATGCCTCTGAGCGATTTCCCTGTTTACTGAGTCAATCCACCCCAGTTCAAGGGTTGAAGGGTGGGAAAATAGAATGGAAATCTGAAATTGCCGGGGTTTTCAATGTTAAATAACTTTTTATATGTAATATGTGCTATCACTATGTATTTTATATGTATACATAGCTTAAAACCTTTACTATCAAATATAGTGATCAAATTTACAATTTTCTTATTTCCCCTACACAGACCTTATAAATCAAAAGATTACAAATTTTAAATGATTGGATAAAGATTTTAAAAGAAAAAATAAAAAAATCTAGGTTATTATATATTTTAAAAAAAAACTTTTTTGCAGTTCACTGCACCTGTTAGTCTGCTACAACTTTTATTAAAAAATTTTTTTGTAAAACTTAGTTTTTTTTAAAACAATAAAAACTAAAAATCTGAAATTGCCCTGGGGTTTTAAATTACCCGGTTGACGTATATATATTATTATATATAAATATAGTATATATTATATATATCTATTTATATATTTTAATATACTGTATCTTTCTATATATATATATATATCAATATATTATATATTAATATATATATATAATATATATATATAATATATATATATATATATATATATATATACGTATAGATTATATATATAATATATATATATATTATATATAATATATATATAATATATATATATAATATATATATTATATATATATATAAAATAATATATATATATATATATATATATATAATATATATTATAATATATATATTATATATAATATTAATATATATATAATATAATATAATATATATAATATATATAATATATAAATAATATATATATATAATATATATATTATATATATATAAGCATATATATTAATTGTAATTTGCTTTGAGAAATGTGAATTGTTCCATTATTTGCAAACAGGCAAACCTTTCTTTACAATGCTCGAGTTAATAAAGAAAATACTGTATCCCTTGTTTAATCCACCAGCATTACCACAAATACCAAATATTCACCAAGGCAACTTAATTATTAATCAATAAAATTATACCTGATCCAGAGTCCAGGTATATAGAATTTTAAAATTTTTACCTAACTAATTAAAACACTCAAAATCATACTTTTTTAAAAAAAAAAAAAATAATAAAAAAAATAAAAAAAAGCTAATACAAAAAAAAATTAAATCAATAATTTTAGCTTTTTTTCCTTCATACATTTTTGTCAAAACTGCAACAAATAAACTTACTTCTACTGACAGTATGATTAAAATTAATAATTTTTTGTTTGAGAGTTTCAAGATTAGAAAAACAAGTGAAGCACTTTTAATTTCCCTCTTTGATTTCATTAATTCCATCAACTTTTTTTTTTTTTTAACTAAATTTAAAATCTGTTGCACTAATAAAAATTTTTACTGGATACATTAAGAGATGGTTAAAATTATTTTACCTCATTAAACAAAACTGAACTAGGGAATTGGAAAACTGATGATTTTGCATTTCAAACTAGGCACATGTAATTATTAAATTTTTAGTGTTTTTGAAATTAAGGAAAACAAGATAAATTTGAACAAAATATTAAACAAGGTCAAACAACAACTGTGAGAATCAAATATTGCTGCCAACTATTTCTTTAAAATGTGCAAAAAGAGTCAGAGTCAGACTCAGACAGTTCACTTTGTTGCTCTTATATAGTATCTTTATTAACCTTCACAGCTTTGTTCTTATGTGCGAATAAAAATTATTTTAAAATGGTTTAAAAGTTTTGGTGGATGATCAAAAGGTCATATACCCATTTATTATATTAATCAATTGATGAAAATTTATATTTGCATAAAGCAAATAAAATTTTGATAAATTAATCACATATAGAGGGAATAGCTTATTTAATTTTTATTGCAAATATAGTTTATGCACACAATTAATAGTGAATTTTTAATATTAAAAACTATAATAATAATAATAATAATAATAATAATAATAATAATAATAATAATAATAATAATAATAATAATAATAATAATAATAATAATAATAATAATAATAATAATAATAATAGAGGAAAAATAAAATAAATCTAAAATAAGTCTAAAATTCTCTTAAAATATATTTATTTTAAGAAGCAGAAAATTTAAAACATGTGTAATAAATTAATAAGAAAAGCAAGGTGTGGGAATACATACCATCCAATAGTGCTTTATCAGGTTCTCTTGTCGGTAATGAGGATGATGCTGTTAAAGTTGAATAATAGACTAAAGGTTCTGAACACCAGTAATAATCTGAATGAATATATATATATATATATATATATATATATATATATATATATATATATATATATATATATATATATATATATATATATATATATATATATACATATATATATACAAATATATATATATATATATATATTTATATATATATATATATATATATATATATATATATATATATATATATATATATATATATATATATATATATATATATATAAAAAGAAATAAAGAGACAGCAAGATGCCATATGGGCCTATCGAAGACTGTTTCAGTCATAAACTAAATATTTATCAAACCCATGCCCATGCAACATTTTACAACCTATATGGCTATACCACACTTAAGACTATCAATATCCTAAACATATGGCTATATATATATATATATATATATATATATATATATATATATATATATATATATATATATATATATATATATATATATATATAGAGGCGGGCCCGGTCACCCCGCCCGACTCTATATATATATATCACTACTACCAAAAGCAAACACTATAAGGTACATGGTTAACCACACAACAAACTGTAAAAAGTTTGTCATACCAAAAATTACATGCAGTTTTACCTAAACTAAAAACCCACCAATTTATATATATTACATGACACCCAAACCATCCATATAACTAACTATCCAATCCTTTCTTAAATGTTGCAAGTGAGTCATACTCAATAACCTCCTTACGCAAATCATTCCAAATATTAATAATCCTATTTCTGAATGAATGTTTTCTTTCATCAAAATTACATTTCTTCTTAATTTCTTATTGTGTCCTCTGGTCTCCAGGCCGTGGTCTACTATAAAGAATTTATTAGTCTCAATTTTATCAATAGATGTAAATATTTTGTTGATTTTTATTGTCCCCTTAAAGAAATCACCTTTCTACAGAAAACATTCCAAACTCTTCAAGCCTCTCCTCAAAGCTCTTATCCTCAAATCCAGAAATCATTCTTGTTGCTTTATCTTGCAATCTCTCCAGCATATCTACACTTTTTCTTAAATAAAGGGCCCAAACTTGTTCACAATACTCTAATACTGTCCTAACATACCTATTATATAGCTTACTTATAAGTTCCTTACTCTTGTAAATGACACTGCAATTTTTTGTACTTATTTTATTAGCTTTATTCCTTACTTCCAAACATTGATTAGTTACTTTCAGATTACTACTTTTCTGCAAACTTAGAAATCTTATATTTAAGTCCCTGGTCTAAATTTTATATATATATATATAGGTATATATATATATATATATATATATATATATATATATATATATATATATATATATATATATATATATATATATATATATATATCATCAGGCAGGGTGACTTGGACCCTTTAGGTATAACTGCCTCCCGAATTTCCCCCTAATGCCATTTTGAATTTTTCTTCTGAAATTCAAGACCTTATAGTAGGTAATAAGCACACAAAAAATAATAATGTAATTCCTAATAATAGTTTATTAAGTTTGTCAGCTCAGCTCAGCCTCACATGGAGAGGTGGGTGGACCCACCAGTGAGGGGTGAATCGGACCATCTGTTTAAATTCCTCTTTTACGTATAAATTCAATTTTATATTTTAATTTTACTTAATATAATAGTTTATCATATTAAAATTAGTAATAAGTAATAAAAATGTCAATAATGATATGATAGGAATAAAAATGTGGTGGTCCGATTCACCTCTCAAAAATTTTGACACTTTTTAGAATTCAGTATTTTCATATAAATTTCATTTTCTATTTTACTTAATAAAAGTAAGTATTTATTATGTTAAAAATAATTACTATAATAAAAATATCAATAATAATACATAAAATACAGAAAAACAATGGTGGTCTGATTCACCCCATCATCAATTTACGATGGAGCTGAATTCAGACCAAGTTAGGCCCCGTAATTTAGCCACTAGTACTTTTGGAATAAAAATTTACTTTGCCAGTTTAAAGCTAGCATACTCGAGTGTATACACTAAAATATAATTAAAATCCATCCACAATTTTATTTTATAACAAATTTAAAAAAACTCATATTTTCAAAAGTGAAATTCTATTATTGAAGGTCATTTTATACCCTAATTTATTATATTTTTAAAAATATAAAAACTCTCTAAATTAAAGATGATTTAAATAAAACATGTAGTACAACCGCGTGGCAATTCAATCCGCTTCTATAAAATTTATTTATTTTTTATTTTGGTAGAGTGTAATGAATCCTCTAAAAAGGTGGGCTAATGCTGACCTGATGCTTTATATATATATATATATATATATATATATATATATATATATATATATATATATATATATATATCTATATATATATATATATATATATATAGTCTATATGCTGTTTGTAAAAGCTGCAAAATGAAAAGATAGTTTTAACTCTTAATTATCTCCCCCATGAATCATATTTTGTAACTGACAAACTAATCAAATGACAAAATTATTGCCCAGTATGAAAGAATTAGGCTAGGCCTAAGAAGTTACCCTTACCTGGGGTTCCAGCATTTCCTAACACAAATTCATTTTTCAAAACTAACAAAATGCAAAAAAGTAATTTCTGCATTCTACAAGGACTAAAAATTTTAAAAATTTTAAAAACTCGAGGGCTGCGTTTAACTTTTCATCAATAAAAGCTGGAGTCCAACCCAATCAACGCAAATGAAGCTTATCCTTAAATATTTTATTCGAGATTATTCAGTAGACTATAATGCGATAAAATATATGGCAAAAATTATTTCATCATGTACACTCAAAGCAACAGTTAAATTAATACGCAGGTAATAGAAAATAATAAGCAAAATAGGTCTATTAAAATTACACAGGAAAAGCTAGCAGCAAGCAACAAAAATATCGATGTATCGATATATTAATCATCGCTATAAAACCTTAATAACTTCGTTTTATTAATTTAGTCGAAAAAATTACAATTAATAGACAAACTAATCACATCAACTAATGATATTATTGCAATTTTGTCAAATATGTACACTAAAATCAAATAACAATAATCAAAATACATTTTAAATCATGAAGCAATATTTCAAACAAAAAATTTAAAGTAGACTTGAATGGAAATTAAATTTTAATCACAATTAGATTATGTTTTAATACTATTAGCAGGGAAGTAGGTGATTGATCATTTGAGAGAAAGCTAAGCACATATATACTCAAACTGAAGAAAAATATTAGAAATAAAATAAAATTAATACTTCTTACGATATTGTGAGATATCGTTCATTCCTGCTATTTTTGAACCTGACTAATACTGACATGAGAGTGACTATGCGCAAATTTTTACCAGGCCGCAGTAAAATTATAATTGCAATGCTCTTCAGAATTTAGGATAAAATAACTAATAAGTCTATAAAAACTATTATGTACTTCCACTTATATATCTCGACTATTTTGGTTTTATTTTAGGATATAAAAACTATTATATATTTTCATATATCTTCTATTTTTAGTTTTAGCGAAATTTGTATTTTTGTCACTATTGGATATAATTATCCAGAAATCACTAGGCACAAAAAACAATAAGGCACTACTGATTCAATAACGGTCGTAACCGTTGCTCGTGTTAATTCAATTTAATAATCAAAAATGTAAAGAGGAAGAGGTAAATTGTCATTTCTTTTCAACTATTTCAACTATCAACCTATCTCTACTATCTTTTAGTGATGCAGGTAACATCCGCATCCGCACATTATTAAAGATCCGCATCCGCATCCGCGATGTTGCGCGGATGTTTATTGTCGAGATTTGATAAAGAATTTTATAATAAAAATACTTAAGATGAATCTGAAAAAGAAAATGAAAATGTAAATGAGTTGAAGGCAATTCAAAAACGGCTTGATATTCCATATCTTAATGTTATCAAAAACATTCCAACTCGCTGGAATAGTACACTTCACATGATGGAAAGAATGGTATTGCTCAAAGAACCTCTTGCTTTGTACGCCAGTTCGTATTCCAAAGTTAACATTCTTACTAATGTGGAAAATGACATCATATCACACTGCATTAAGCTATTGAAACCATTTGAAGAAACTACCAAAAAAATCAGCGCCTCTACAGCTTCTGTCTCCGATGTAATACCATTAATCTCAACGCTAAGGAAGCATTTTGAACCATCTTCAAATGAAAATGATGACGGTTTTAAAAAGAATGAAAGATGTAATTAAACTAGTGGTAGCTAGAAAAACGCTTTGGCTCTGTGAAATTAATCACCTTCATACTATTGCAACTTACTTAGATTCCGGTATAAAGGCAATTTTTTTTTACACAATATTAGAACAAGTTAAATCGTTACTTTGTGTTGCAGTTGAAAAACTTCAATCCGAACAGTCTATTAATTCGCCACCCATTAAAAGGAAAAAAATGAAATCTACAGAACCAACACCTTCTACAAGTAAATCAATAACAGATTCACTGGAAGAATTTATACAGTCCAGTAGTGATGAAGAAACACACGCATTACCAAAAGATGTAGTGCAAATGATTGAAAACTATCACCAAGAAAAACGATTAGATTCAAATGATGATCCAATCAGTTGGTGGAAAGTTAAGCAAAATGTTTACCCACGTTTGAGTAAACTTGCAAGGAAATACTTGCCTGTCCTCCAACTTATGTTCCAAGTTCGAGAGTATTTAGCAATGCTGGGCTATCTCAGCAGAAAAATTGATTTTTCTCAAGCCTAACCTTCCTATATTTGAATTTCAATACTAGTGCAAAAAGTATATAATCCATTGTAAAATCTCTTTCATTAAGGGCGAAGGTTGGGGAAAGAGGTTGGTGGGGTGCATTTGAGTTGGGTCCCAGTCCCGTACCCTGGTAACACAATTATATTAATAGATTGTGGCTAAAACTCGAAATATATATATATATATATATATATATATATATATATATATATATATATATATATATATATATATATATATATATATATATATATATATATATATATATATATATATATATATATATATATATATATATATATATCAAACATCTCTCTCTCACTATATATATAACATCCACATCAACTTCAAAAAGTAAACATCCGCATCCGCGGATGCGAAAAAAAAAAAATGACATCTGCTGCATCACTATTCTCTTTACTTTCAACTAATTCGATTTACCTACATAGTTAAGTAAGTGCTATTAACTAAAGCCTCAGGCTGAGTTACTTAGGGCTAGGGTTGCGGGATTTTGGTTTTGAAAAAAAAATCAATTTTTTGATTTTTTGATTTTGAGATACGTGACGTCACGCGAAATATAATTTATAAACAAAAATTTTTAAGTTCGATAAAGTATTATTTTTAACCCTAGGCCCTATATCTGAGTTCAACAACTAATAGGGCTTATAGTCTATGACACAATGAAACTGCAACACTAAAGAGTGTTATTTGTAATGATAATATATTACATCAGAAATAAAACAAACATGTTTGAAACATTATCTTTTGTTGACATTTTTATAATGTAGGAAATTTGAAACAGAGTAGCCTTGCTATGATATTATTATTATAATTTTTATTTCTATTGAAATTAAATCCCTTAAATATCCAAAAAATATAAAAAAAAGCAAAAAAGCAAAAAATCAAACAAAAAACAAAAATCATGATTTTTGGAGCAAAAAAATCAAGAAAAAAAAAGGTAGAAAAAAATTAATTATTTTTTTTTTGTGTCCTCTCATATATATATATATATATATATATATATATATATATATATATATATATATATATATATATATATATATATATATATATATATATATATATATATATATATATATATATATATATATATATATATATATATATATATATATATATATATATATATATATATATATATATATATATATATATATCTCCCTCTCTCATTATATCTAGCTGTGGTGGGTGGAAGTATATAGGGATACTGTTTGGTGGGAGGATATGCGCCCTTCAGTGTCCAAATCGATTTTTTTTTCTTAGTTTACATAAGTCCCTTCAATTATTTGTATAAGAGTTGCCCTCCCCTTTTCCCCTCACAGCTCCCCATTGGCTATCCGGTGCCTCTTCCCGCATGGGTTTCAGTTCACCCCACACTTCCTCCCCGTGGATGAAGGTACCGTTGAAAAACCGGTCATTTACGCTGACCGGGCCGCCAATTGTAGGGAACCTGAGCCTTGGCTAACCACTGAGGAGGCTGTTCTGCACTTTGGTGTATAATCTCATACTTTGCGTGAAGACTATAGGTGCCGTGTGGTAAACGGGTGGGTCACCGACGTAGAGTTCTGGGAGGATCTTCCGAGGCCACATCCACAGCCCACCCTACGGGGTGGGGTCCGGGTGGTTGTGTGGGTCTCTGGACTGTGACCTGCTGTGGAGAGAAGGATTACCCTTCCTTATGAAATATACGCCTTTCCAGCCCATCCTGTTATTTACGTTTATATCTCATTTGCTTTATTGTTATGCTGTTCATCCATGGAGACGAAGTTTGTGGTAAAATTTTTTGTAAAACCTTTAAATGAAATAACGTGTTTAAACCAAGGTGATTCAAACAACTTTCAAACAGCAACAATTACCATCTGTCAGGTACCCAGCCTGACCCTACCGCGGTCCCTACTACTTCTAGACCTGGTACCTATGATTTACTTCCTTCTCCTACACCTGAGGGTCTTTGCAAAATTTCATCGATTCGTCGACCAGAAAACCCCGAACACCCCAGAGTGCTAACGGCCCGGAGCAATCTCGCAATGGTGCCCCCGTAACAGCCGTTCCCATTCGTTCTCCATATGCTGCCTCCAGGAATGTCAGCAGACATGTCATTCCTGATGTATTACATACTGCGATCCACTACCTCCAAAGCACTAAGCAAAGAACCATTTTCTCAATGTGCGCCGAAAAGTCCTGGGAGTTGAAGACCCTCCAGTCACATTGATGAGAAATTATTCTCGTACAAGCTGCTAACCGAAATCAAAGTTCCATTCTATCATCCTTAACATCTCGCAAATATTCCTCTTATTTCTACTCCTGATGAGGAAATAAGAAACACATCTAAAGGCACTATTTATTATTTAGAACAGAAAAACGAAGATATAGCCTTCCATTATGGAAAATCTCTCAACAGAAAGATTTTCCGTTACAAACTTTATAGATTTCCCCTCGCCGGGAAACTGACAAACCAAATCCCCGTTTACTGCTGACTTTTAATACCCTTATCCACCTACAAAGGTCAAAATAGGGTTCACAAGCCACAGTGTTCGCACGTTTATGCTTATCAAATGTCAACGGTTTGGTCATCCCCGAAAATACTGTAGGGGACCAGATGACATATGCCCAATCTGCGGAGAATTATTTCACACTCCATGTGAAAATACCCCTAACTGTAGAAACTGTGGAGGACCCCACAGTGCTTCTTCTTTCAAATGCCCGTCTTACCTGTTTGAACAGGAGGCTTTGGAGCTATGTACCATACATAAATTGAGCAGGAGAGATGCTATACGCCAGCTCAAGGAAAATTATCAGACAAATCAAAATCAATCTTACGCCACAATTACAGCTGCCCCCACGCCTCCGCGTGTTAATCCGCCAACACAACCCTATCCTAACAGAACTCCTCTCTTAAATTCCATTGAAACTCAGGCATGTACTGCAACTTGTCTACCTGTACTGCCCACACTACCAACTTCTGCCCTTGATTCAATCTCCCGTCCAAAAAGCTATCAACAAGCCTATCCTGAGTACTAACTCTCAGCAAACTAGCAATGAAACTAAGCTGGCTCATCCAATACAAAATTTGGAAAACATTTCCTGCCAAGACACACTGTCCCATACTCACCAAATTGGTTCACCAAACTTATGCAAGAGGACGGTCTCTTTGTCCCTTAATTCGCCTCCCACTATTACTCAAATCCCTGGAAAAGATGTTTCTAAACACACAGAAAAGAATAGTCGCCAAGTTAAAGATTATTCGTTAAAATATAGAGCAACCGAATTTTTAAACAAAAACACAGTAACCCCAGACGTAAAAAATGCAACTCAGAAGAGACCTCGCCATAAGTCTACTTCTGAGACAAAAGCAAAGGCTTCAAAAGACTGTACTCAAACAATCCCAGCTATTGAACAACCCACCAACCAACCATCTAATAGTCTACAAGACAGTTCTAGCTCTTCTGATTCTTCCTATAACTCTTCTCCCGAGTTTCCTTTATCAGCACTCTCTAAGGGATTCTATACCCTAGAAGATGAATTGGATAACAGCTCCCAAATGGAGCTTGATGCGATGACCCATTCTCTTTCTAATGCTTCCTGCACTTCCGAGAAAGGTGAATGGAAAACTGTTCAACGTAAACGTCGCAAACGCTCTAAGCGTTCTGGGTCTGTTGGAGGCATGAAGATAGACCCAGAGGTCCCCATTCTCCAATCAAACTGCCCAATTTCCCAAAATCACCCGCATGATGAAGTACTGGAAAAATCTCCAGTATCAGACCTTGCCAATCCATCGAATCCCATATTGGAAATCGATATCGCAACCCCAACACATTCTCAAAAAGACAATACCCCTCTGGGGACACCTTCCCTCCCCATGGAAACAACTCTATGTCCCTCCCACATTTCTGAACCTTGCCAAGCGGATACTGATACCACTCTCATTAATAAACATGAGCATTATGAGATACTCTTCTAATAACAACCAAACCCACATAAGTTGGACTTGGTTGAATTCAACTCTCGCATTCATGGTGAAGCTCTTTCACCAAATACATCTGAAAACTCCTCCCTAAAAGAGGTCATACAACCTAAATCTCTGGTGTATGACTACCCTTTCCCCCCAGGTTTTGTTCCCCCTCCTCGCCGAGACCCACGTCTCAACCTTCCCTCTCAATCTGAACCCACCTCTAACATTACCCCCAGTCACATAGAGACAATTGTCTCTAATAGACCACCATCATAATATTCATAACTCATCATGACTACTTTCCTTCAATGGAATTGTCGTGGCTATTACTCTAATTTCGAAGAACTTGTTCAACTAATAAACATATGTACACCAAAGTGTATATGTTTGCAGGAACTTCGACTATGTCATCGTGACTTCTTTCAACCATCCGAATATAAATCGCCGTTAACTTCTATAGAAAGAGGTGACAATGATAGGGGAGGTGCAGGAATACTCATTCACAAATCTGTCCCCTATTCCCCAGTCCCTCTCCAAACCAAACTTCATGCAGTAGCAGCACGAATTCACTTGCCCACCGACCTTACAATATGTTCAATCTACTTGGCTCCGAGTAGTGAATTTACTAAGGTCGACTTAGCTGATCTTTTTAAACAGCTCCCTACTCCGGTTGTTATACTAGGAGACTTCAACCTCCGCCACCCCTTATGGGGCGACTCTGTCACTTCGTCTAAGTCCAAGATCTTAATAGATCTCCTAACCCCCTTTTCCCTGGGATGCCTTAACACAGGACTCCCTACATATGAACGTTTAGATACACACACTTCTTCTTGTATTGATATTTCCTTTTGCTCCCATTCCCTTATGGATCGCTTTACCTGGTCCCGCTTTGATTATTTATTCGGCAGTGATCATTACCCAATAGCTTTAAATGAGCTTGTTCCAAGCCCAATGCAAAAACCCAACTCCAGCTGGCGTTATGATCGAGCGGAGTGGGCTCCTTTTTATCAGGCCACAGCTATCCTTCTTTCTCCTTTCAATAACCGATTTCCGACTGTTGATGATGCCTTTTGCTTCTTCCAGAAAGTCGTCATCTCGGCAGTGGAAGCTTGCATTCCGCAATCTTCCTCAGGCAGGCGGTCGGCAACCCCTTGGTGGTCTCAAGAGTGCGCACAAGCCAACCGAGAGAAAAAGAAACTCTACAGGCAATACAAAAAGACCCGTACCACCCCAAACATGATTATTTTTAAAGCAGCCGCAGCGAGATCTCGGCGAATTAATCGTCAAACGCGTAAACAATATTTTCGAACTTACATATCGACTGTTAACTCCACAACTCCCCTTCCTTTAGTGTGGAAAGTTACACAGAAAATATCTCGTCGCTCCAATAACTCCTCACCCACAGTCCTCCGTTATGGGCCTGATATAACTGATACGATCTCCGCTCCTGCGGGTGTAGCGGATGCGTTAGGTTAGAAACTTTGCTATCAAGTTGAATTCAATTCGTTACTAAGGCGCTTTCAAACTGAGAACTGACACAGCACTACAGACTTTCAACAGCGAGGGAAGATCAGCACCTATTCGTCTTTTACACTTGCGAAATTATCAAACCTGCATTGTCAAATGCAAAGACAGTGCATTTAGCCCAGACATGATTTCGTACATCATGCTCCGTCATATCTATCCTTCGGCGTCAGCATTTTTGCTGGATTTATATAACAGAATCTGGATCGAATCTTCTTTTCCATCTATTTGGACTACAGCTTTTGTAATTCCTATTCCCAAACCTGGAAAAGATCCGAAGTTGGCAGACAACCAAAGACCAATTTCGCTGACCTGTCACTCCTGTAAATTAATGGAGAAAATGGTTTCTGGCCGCTTACTCCCTGTTCTGGAGAGCCGTCAAGCTTTCTCAAACTTCCAATTTGGTTTCCGCAAAAATCGTTCGACTGCGGACCCCTTGGTAAAACTAGACCATGACATCCGGGAAGCCTTCTCAACTGGTGGGATGGTTCTTGGTGTCTTTTTTGACCTTGAAAAAGCTTACGACACAACGTGGAGAACTGGGATTCTCCTTAAACTTCATTCGCTTGGTTTCCGCGGACAACTCCCTCTTTTCATCAAATGCCTTCTGTCAAACAGATCTATCCAGGTTCAGTGCTCTTCTATTCTGTCACGCCACTTTACTCTGGATGAAGGCGTTCCGCAGGGTAGTGTTTTAAGTGTACTACTATTTGCTCGGATTTAATGATATTGTTACTTCTATTCCAGCGACTGTCAATTTTCTCTCTATGTCGATGACCTTGTATTATACATAGCCGGTGCCAGGCTGCCTTTTCTCGAACGGCAACTTCAACTAGCTATTGAAAATTTTTCTCCCACCAAAACCTCAGCAGTGCTTTTAAGAAAAAAGGGAATCAGAAGAACACCACCTTCTTCAGCGAAGTAACCTTATATAGTTTCGCTATTTCATGTTACTTCACAGGTCAAATTTCTAGGACGTTTTCTAGATGACCATTTAACATTATGCACCGCATATTAAACTTGACATCGCGTGCTTAACCTATTACCTCATCTCGCCTCAAAATCTTGGGGCGCTGATCGCAAGTCCCTTTACGCCTCTACATCAGCCCTAATCCGATCGAAACTGGACTATGGCTGCGTAGTGTCAGACCTCCACAACTCTACTACACCTATTAGATCCTTCAAAATGAGGCGATCCGAATCTCCACTGGAACCTTCCGATCGTCCCAGGTGAGCCTTGAAGTTGAAGCCAATGTGATGCCACTCTCTTCAAAGGGAATACATTATGTGTACAAACTATCTTCGTTTTCAAACCCCAATACGTCTGCTCTGACACAGATTCTGCAGAAGATACCTCAGAATTCCCAATTACTGGCCATTTGCAAACACGGTTCCTAACATCCTAAATTTCCTTAACATCCCTTTTGCAAAAATTGCTGCCTGCGACAGAAGGGTATATACCTTGGCTATTCCCACTCCCACCATTTGCTTGGCTCCGACCTCTCTCTCCAATCTAGCCATCCTGCTGCCCTGTTAAAAACATCATTCCTGTCTCATTCCACAGTTCACGGTGGGTTTACTCCAGTGTTTACTGATGGCTCTAAAACAGGGAATAGTGTGGGCGCATCTGTTGTCTTTCCTGACAGCAACCTCTCATACCCTCCCCTCATGCTTCAATTTTACGGCAGAATTAATGGTTATAATGATTGCCTTTCTCGAATTCTAATCCTTAACCAGATTACTCTTATGTCATTTATTCAGATTCCCGGAAGAAACAAATTATTTTATGTCCCCTCTCATGTAGGGTAACTGGCAATGAAATCGCTGACAGAGAGGCCAAAATGGCCACCTCTTTTCGGAGTTGTTCAAGGTATCTCCCGGATGCCATTCGACAAGGCTACCTCCCATCAGCCGATTACTATCCTGCTCTCCGACAAGGTTTCGATCTTATTGGCAAGAGCGCTGGACGAATGATCAGCGGGGGGCGAAATATAAAGCCGAACATCGGTGAGTGATCTTCCTCCCACCGACGAAAGCTTACACGGTGATACTTGCACGCCTCCATATCCCCCACCAATATCACTCACAGTCACTATATGTCACGGAACCCCCTCCCATTTGCAAATTTTGCCGGTGCCACACCTCAATCTGTTCGCCATTTATTCATTGATTGTCCCCAGCTGGACCATATTCGCTGTCGTCATTTTCCTACTTTACGGTCTTTACGGTACATAACACCTTCTGAAATAATTATCCCATATCTTGTCCGAATCTTCCCTTTAGCAGTAACCCTATTTTCTTTGTATCTTCAAGAAATGAATATTCTTTATAACATTTGATTTTGTTATGCAATCTTAGGACTATTTATAATACAAGGTATAATTTTTTTTTTTTATTTTTATTTATTTTGACTGACTGAATATTCATTTCCCCATCATCCAAATCTTCCTTTGACACTTGAAGCATATATATGACAGGACCCTCCCATGGTGCTGTTTTTCCAAGCAGTATAGCCCTTGTCTGTGAGCCGTGGTGGGTCCCTGTACACTGACTCAAATATATATATATATATATATATATATATATATATATATATATATATATATATATATATATATATATATATATATATATATATATATATATATATATATATATATATATATAAAAGGAAAGAATTAATAGGAGGAAGAGCACAAAAATTTCTTCTTCTTCTAACTTTAGAGAGTGAAAAAATAAAGAACTAAGATTTCAGAAAGAGTAATTATGTTAAAAATGTTTCAGCTAATAGTCATTCCTAGAGTTTGTAACATATTGCATACGAAAATTTACGGAATTCTCTAGGTGTCAATTCAATCTTTTGAAATAAAAAAATATCTAAAAATACGAGATCCAATGAATGGACAGGTAACATCAGGTTGTATCATTGATAACGGTGGAGATTTTTCTCAAAGCTCGTACCTCTCGGGCATTGCCCTATTCACAGAGAGCTCTCTAGGAAGATGCTTCCTACGATTCGCACTAGGGATCGAGCACAGGACTTTCACCAAGCGAACCGATCACTCAACTGGTTGAGCCACAGTAATATTAAACCTACGTAACTGTATACTAAATTGATTTAACTCAGTAATCCATCTGTAACTCTTTATTATGATATTGAAATTTAATTTTTAAAATCTTGACCAATATATAGATAGCACGTCATAAGCTTTTCACCCAATATGAGAATTCTGGCAAAACATTGATTTGGGTGTCCTTAGTTTTACCTGATCAGAATGACTTAACGGATGAATAATAACTCACTGAAATAAAATGATAGAGTCAATTTTGGAGTCTCAACATATATGTTTAAAGGCTTTACATATGCCTTGATCTGAACTATGTTACTTAATTATTAATATGTTGTAGAAAGATATTACATTTAAGGTGTGTTAAGGAAATTAAAATAGTTTACTGCATTTTATATATTTGTTGAATTATATACAAAGATACAAAAACATTTTATTACAGATATATATCAACCATTTTAAAGAGAGATTTTATTCATCAACAAGTAAACCTATGAATAATATTAAGATACTTTTTTTTTTATTAATAACACAGATTATAAATGCATGGTAAAGTGCGTCAACACTAGGCGAATCAGAACATGAATATTTGAAACTACTTAATCATGTTTAATGAAAAATATAATTCATAATAAATGGAAAAAAATTAAGAATCATATTGCAAATAGCCAATCACAGTAAAAGAAGATTTAATACACTTTTATATTAGCTGTAACGAAATGGATTATAATAATTATTTATCCATTCGTTGTCGATTCGCCTAATGTATAAGCACCTTTACAACAATGATCCTTTACTTCCTTACATTTTAAGAAATTATATAAAAAATAAGATTTTAAATTAAAATACAAATTTCATAAACCTTAACTTATTTAAGAAAATTTATATATATATATATATATATATATATATATATATATATATATATATATATATATATATATATATATATATATATATATATATATATATATATATATATATATATATATATATATATATATATATATATATATATATATATATATTAAATCATTTATAAATATGGCGGCAATATACAAAAATGTTAAATCAAAATTGAAATTTGTATGGATGAGTATTTTAAAAATAATTATAATATGAATATGATTTTAACAATGAAACATGAAATAAGAACTTAAAAAGTAATAATAAAAATAATAAAATAATAGTAATAATAATAATAATAATAATAATAATAATAATAATAATAATAATAATAATAATAATAATAATAATAATAATAATAATAATATAATAATAAAAAACTAAATTTTTAAGAAAAACTATCAAAATTGTCAAAGAAAGGAAAAATAATATAAAATATCACACTAAAGAAAAAGAAGAAGAAGAAGAATAAGAAGAAGAAGAAGAAGAAGAAGAAGAAGAAGAAGAAGAAGAAGAAGAAGAATGTGAAATAGATTTTGATTACTCTTAATATCGAGCCATACTTTGACAAAAATCTCCTTCCTCCGACAGTCTAAAAAAAAACTAGTCGCGTACAGAAATAAAACCTTCTCAAACTATAGTTTCTACTTCAAAATATTTTATGGCAGTTTTAATGATTTTAAATCACTAGTAAATAAATAATTATTGTACTTTTTATAAATATACAATACTATTTACATTAAAAAGTTGTTATTGAGTTACAGAGCATTAACGGATTTAAAACATAAATTGTTATATTAGTTATTTTAATATAAAACAAAACGACTAGTTAACTTATTGGTTTACAAAGAGCAACAAAGAGCTTTGAAGGTAATAATAATAATAATAATAATAATAATAATAATAATAATAATAATAATAATAATAATAATAATAATAATAATAATATTGAAAGCACTTTTCCATGGCTATGGTGAGGTAGTACAACCATAGATAAATTGAATGGTTGGTTGTTCAGGATAAGAAATTTCATGTTTTAAATTCACAGGTATAATAATAATAATAATAATAATAATAATAATAATAATAATAATAATAATAATAATAATAATAATAGGTATTTCCATTAGTTTCAGATTGTAATCTTATTTTTGTAGGCAAAGTATTCATAGTCCCGAAAACGTTAGTATATCACCTAGCTAGAAAAATAGAGATCTTCAATGGTTTCACCAAAGTTTCAAATAATAAAATTAAAAACTAAAATACAATTATAAATTATGATACCTTTGTGTTTAATTATTCATTTTTATTTATTCTTTCTTAGAAAGGTAACAATTAAACAAGATTTTGAATATTTAACTAATTTTCGAGGAACAATAATACTATTGCAATAACTAAAATATATATATATATATATATATATATATATATATATATATATATATATATATTTATATATATATATATATATATGTATATAACTAAAAAAAAAAAAATATATTACATTTCTTTTCCCTCATAATGAATTTTTCGATACCTTCACGATTACTGAATGTTTCATAAATCGTAATATATATATATATATATATATATATATATATATATATATATATATATATATATATATATATATATATATATATATATAGTATATATATATATATATATATATATATATATATATATATATATATATATATATATATATATATATATATATATATATATATATATATTATATAAATTCAATATTTAAATGCTCTGTATGTATTACGTGTATACTTATACACCTTAACGATACTTGACTAGGCAACTGTCAATCAAATAGGACAAAGTTTACACAAAAAAAAAGCATTAATAAATGTACAAAATATTTACAATGAACAACGCTATTTTAAGTAGAAACATAGAATCTGTTTAAGCTCGGTATCCTATACAGTAAAAATTAAAAATACAAAGACTGGCCATTGATTATACATCATAACAATTTGCAGCATTTAATATAAATACTTAAAAATTTACATCTCCCAATATAGGAAGAGTTGAAGTGAGTTTTATGCTTTTTTCATGTGTCCCATCTGACCTGTGTTTACAAAAGCTGTAAAGCTTAAGAAACACTTTATTCATGTACAAATTCAAAAGGTAACTTAATGAGGAAGACATTCCGAGAACTTGTGCTGCATACTTGTAGCACTCACGAAGAAATCTTAAAAAATAGTTTCATCGGGAGTTCTTGCAGGGTGGATAGGAATGGCTTC
>JABUQX010008823.1:60000-86386 GCA_015478945.1 Trachelipus rathkii
TATGGTTGTGGCCAACCTAGTCCAGGGGATGAACCCTACATTGACGAGATGCCATAGTGAGGGTCCGTCGCGGTCCAGTGAGGCTCTAGGGTGGATTTTTTCTGACTGCGACGAGTTTTTCTCATAAAAGGGTATAATATATAGTATATATATATAATATATATATATTATAGTATATATATATATATATATATATATATATATATATAATATATATATATATATATATATATATAATAATATATATGTAAAGATGGGCTTTCTTTCCGACTTGCGTCATATTCTTTCTACTACTTTTCTGCTTCCAGTGCATGTATCGGACGCTTAACCCCAGTTTTGGGGAAGAGAAGGTGGGCGATGATATATATATATATATATGTAATATATATATATATATATATATAATATATAGCTATATATATATATATATATATATATATATATTATATATATAATTTGGGTGGTCACATATCTTATTACAATATGTTTTAACCAATTAATATAATGTAAAAGATAAATTATGAATTATGCAACAAAGAGAGAGAGAGAGAGAGAGAGAGAGAGAGAGAGAGAGAGAGAGAGAGAGAGAGAGAGAGAGATTAAAAAAATAGATAGCCATTGACTTTACTGAACGATGTTCGTTTTAATAAAAATGTAAATTTTCGAACTATCGCCTTAAGAAGAGCATCGAATAATTCAATTAAAAAAAAAATACCATTTTAAGCACAAAAAAAAATCATGCGTAATCTTTCAATTTAATAAAAGGTATTATAGGAAACATGTTTTCACGTATATAATTATGGGACATTTGTTTTAAGACGTTACGGTATTCTCAATGAAGCGCGGACGGCTTCATTTTCTTATGTTGATGCACAGTTACCCAATAAAACTAAAGAATATTTTCTCTTTTAAAATTTTAATGCATGTCGTTTTCCATATATAAAAATTAAACTAATTAATTCATATTCTCTCTCTCTCTCTCTCTCTCTCTCTCTCTCTCTCTCTCTCTCTCCTCTCTCTCTCTCTCTCTCCCTCTCTCTCTCTCTCTCTCTCCCCCCTATGGTTTTAGACTAGTCTGTCATTCTTTCGCGCATATTAAATATATATATATTATATATATATATATATATATTATATATATATATAAAGTGTATATAAAAGTTATATTATATATAAATATATATCTATATATATATATATTATTATATATATATACTTTATATATTAGAGGAGAAGGAGAGCATTCAGTTTCCAATTTTTTTTTTCAAAAATAACGCACCCAAAAACCAGTTTTTAAACGCTTTTTTTTTGTTGAAAAGTTTATTTCCGGTGAGAATTTTATGAATCAAACGTCATTTGAAGGAACGTTACAAATTGTTTCCAAATCTGCAATAAAATCTAAAATCGGTTCAATAGAACCAAGGTTATCCACAAATCAGAATATTTGAATATATATATATATTATGATATATATATATATATATAAATATATATATATATCTTATATATATATTATATCGATCTATATTAGTATATAGTATATTATAGGATATATATTATTAAAGTATAATATAATATATATTATATATATATGTATATATAGTATATATATTATAGTTACTTTATATATATATAATATATATATATTTAATAGTATATATATAAGTTCAAACCTCACGAGCATAGCCCTATTCAAGAAGGGGAACTTCTCTAAGTAATTTCTACCTAGGATCCGGACTAGGGATCGAACCCGCGCCCTTGCCATGCGACTCTGTCGCTCTACCGATTGAGCCACGGCATATATATATATATATATATATATATATATATATATATATGTGTGTGTGTGTGTGTGTGTGATTCTTTTTCTGGGAGTATGCAGGGTTAAGCGTACCCTTTAACATGTTGCTAATTTACATGAGAGAAAAATTATATTTTTCTCAAGGAAACCCTGCCAAAAGTTTTCCCATTTTAACAAATATTATTAATAAAATTAATCATTTTATAACCAAGTCTTAAAGTCCGTATGGAGAGTCGACTTTTGTTAAAAGAAGATGCTGAAATTCCACAGTGGGCCAAGGTACTGGATTGCAACACGTGACCAGATAATCTTAATTTAACCTTCTTTGGTGAAGTAGAAATAAGGAACATGTGTGAACGATTTGGGTTTCATGATAGAGAAATCTTTAGGGGGTTTCGAGAGTACCTTTCGAAAAAGATAATTCCATCAGCTCTCATGTCTCTTTTGAATGCGATTAAAACTATCCAAATTTCAAGAAGTGAATATGAACGTGGATTCTCACAGATGAATTTAATATTGACTCCAACAAGAGCTTCATTGAATTTAAGTACCGTAGGTAACTTAATGTTTTTATAAAATTTAGTAGGGCCTCCTTTTAGCTTGGTTACACCTTCAGTGTGTGTAAATTCTTGGGTTTTTGAAAGGACGTTCCATTTGGGTTCGGACAACTAAAAAACAAGAAGGTGAGTCGAGAAGTTAGTGAACACAGCCTTATTCCAGTCTGGAAATTATAAGGTGTGTAACATGAAATCATCAATTTTCTCTCTTTGTAACTTTATTCATTTATATATAGGTATATTATATATTATAATATATATATATATATATATATATATATATAAGTATATATATTATATATATATAAATCTCTACATATGTATTATGTACTCTATTTTTGTATTACACAAGATTTTCATACACTTGTACCATATATAATCCCAAACACAAAGCGTACTCCCAAAAACATTTTTTAGAAAGAGGGCCATATATATATATATATATTATATATATATACTATATATATATATATTATATTAGTCTTATATATATATATATATATATATATATATATTATATATTATATATATATTATAATATATATATATATATATATATATATATATACTATTTACAAGCCTGTATTCTCTAGCCTAAACAGAAATGACAAAGGAGATATATTTATTTTACACAAAGTTTCAAACTTTTCCTTTTGAAGTTTCGAAGCCATAAGGAAGTTATTTTAAACTTTATTCATAATTGCACAAAATAAAATTTACAAATGGCATCAAAGGAAGTAATTTTTCATTCGAAGTTGGAGAGATAAATCGCGCGCCGGCTTCAAACTATTTTTACAAAATAAAAAAAATGTAAACAATTCTACTTCTAAAATATTATTCATCAACTCTTTGTTTATTTCTGTGACGTGATTAGATAAATCTTTAGAAACGCTAAATGCATTGATTTGTATCTATTATGATGGGCTTTTAATTCGTTATTTTGATCAGCTGTCATCAGTAATTTAATTGCTTCCTAAAAGTATTACTTTGGACTTTCGGCGAGCGTTGATAAATGATCAAAAAGAGGTTCTCAATAGAAAATCTGTGTGTGAGAGAGAGAGAGAAGAGAGAGAGAGAGAGAGAGAGAGAGAGAGAGAGAGAGAGAGAGAGAGAGAGAGAGAGAGAGAGAGAGAGAGAGAGAGACCTCCGACTTGGAGGGTTGAGGATTATTTAATTCTAAACAGTTATAAAGGAATGGCAAACAATAAACGTTTTGAAACAGTTAATAATAATTGGTAAAGTCGTCGAATTTTCCAGGTTTTTATCGTTGTTGTAAAGAAACTATTATTTTGATTAGATCAAAAATGTTCAATTCTAAATTAAACAAGATCTTAATTCCTTGCCCAACTCTACTTTGCCTTGTTAGTTTAGATCTTTATTTACTTTGCATCTACCATATATTACATTTATTATAGCAATATTAATTTAAATGAACACGCACGTCGCATTATATATTATATATATATATATATATATATATATATATATATATACTATATATATATATAATATATATGATTTATATATATATATATCTATAATATATATATATATGGACCTCTCTGTTTTAAGACTCCGTCAGTTTTGAATTTTTTTTGTTTTTTTTTTTAAATATATTTCTAGTATATGATCCTAACAATCAATTTCAGTGGTAACGGACATGATTCAAAAATATATAGGACCTTTTACGTTTTACAACTCTGTCAGTTTTATTTTTTTTTTTTTTAACTAAAGGAATACCCAAGGGTAAACCGCAAAGATGCGCAGGAGTCGGGGTCGCTCTCGGCTTCCGGGGAGCTATACAGGGTAGGACTATTTCCCCCCCTCCGGGGAGGGTCTCCGGAACCCCCGCTCTTTGGTATTTGGGTGTCGCGGGGGTTCCTCCGCCCCTCCCCTACGGGGTATGGAAAACGTCCCCCCTCTGTCCCCCGTCGGCTCGAGCCCCCTATTTTTTTTTTTTTTTTGTTTTTTTTTTTTTTATTTTTTTTTTTTTTTTTTTTTTATAAAATCTAGTGCAGCTGATTCTAAATATGTTATTGGTTTTTCTGTATGTGTCGTACTTTTCGAGATATTTCATTTATGAATATATATATATAGCCTATATACCGTATATATATATTTAATTTTTTTTTTTTATTATTTTAAAAATTTTAATAATAAGCCCTTATACGCCAGTCCAAATATGTAATTGGTTTTTCTGTAAGTTTCGTACTTTTCGAGATATTTCATTTTTGAAAAAAATATTTAACATAAATGTGATTTTTAAATAATTATTTAAAATATTTTGAACTTTTTGATTCATGTCCGTTACAACTGAAATTCATTGTTGGAATCATATAGTAGCAATATATTAATAAAAACAAAAAAAAGTAACAACTGACTGGAGCGTAACACCCCAGAAATAGGAACCTATATATATATGTATATATATTATATATAAATATATATATATATAGTAATAATAATATATATATATATATATATATATATTATATATATATTATAATATATATATTATATAATATATAATATATATATTATATATATAGAGGGACGTGGCTCAGGTTATTTGGTGCTCTCCAATCACAACACGAATGAAAATTTAATTAAAATAACGAGCAGTTTCGGCCAACCCCTTCACCCATGAGTACTTTAACGATCTTAATCTGCACTGTAAGTCGTTTTTTTTTAATATATATATATTATTTTTTGGAATTTCCTGAAAATATGATTCATCATCGGGATAATGTATATTGAATGTTGAATCAATGTTTCAAAAAAAAAAAAAAAAAAAAAAAAAAAAAAAAAAAAAAAAAAAAACCACAGTGCAGACTAAGACGTGTTAAAGTACTCATGGGTGATAGGGGTGGCCGAACTGCTCGTTATTTAAATTAAATTTTCATTCGTGTGTGCTGGGAGAACACCGCATACCCTGAGCGCACGCCCCAGATATATATATATATATATATATATATATATATATATATATATATAATATGTATATATATATATATATGATATATATATATATATATATATAATATATAGGGTGAATTCGGTAGGCGAATCCTTGTTAAGACAATCGCATCGCAGTGTCCTTAGAGTGTATGCCATCTCTGTAAGAGGCTATTGCAAACCTCCTGCATATCACTTTGCATTAATGGTGGTCTACTTCATACTTACACTCTGTACATTATTTGAAAGTCAAGTGTTTGGCGCCTCTTTTCCTTCGCGGAGGAAAAGAATGCCAAACAAAGAAGGGTTATGATTGGTGCCTGGGTCCTGAAGGGACGCCACCGAGTCATACCCGGGAGTCTTATAGAGAGCCTCATAGCGTGAGGTCGCCCTACGATAGTTGTTAGATTTAACAAAAGGCCGGCAGGTCTATTTAGGATAGGGAATTAGTGCATTATCTTATTAGTTAGTCTGTGTAATTCATAATAGTGCTAACGTTGATATATGCCCATCTATTACTTATCCATTGTTTAATGAAAATCATCTTTGTATTGTTTATCTAACTATCACAATAAACCAACTACGAGGAAAGTGCTCTAATTAACCCCCTTTTCTATGACTGTCCGAAGTGATTTCGGCCTAAGACGTCATTTTGGTAACCCAGGAGCACGACAAGGGGGCAAAAACCCCCAAATTGGAATCAAAAAAAAAAAAAAAAAAAAAAAAAAAAAAAAAAAAAAAAAAAAAAAAAAAAAAAAAAAAAAATCTTCCGTTACTCTCTCGTCAGCGCTGTGCCTTAAAAATAGTGATAGTTTTGGGATAAAGAAAAAAAATTAATTTGAGTCAAAATTAATAACGTGAAGAGAAAGTAGCTTCTTATTAATCTCCTTTAAAATAAGAAAAATAAGTCGTTATTACTTCGAAAGCGAAAATTCAAATTCCAAGCTCTCGATTTAGGCCTAAAAACAACGCCTAGTTAAGTGACTCAAAACTCAGTCGGTTAACAACAAGACCATAGAAAATGGTATCGACGAAGAAGCTGACTCTTAGGACTCAAACAAAGAAGTCCACAAAAAGAGGGAAGGACCAAACTCCCTCTCCCCAACGCCTTTCCCCCTCTCATAATGAGGGAACGCCATCTGGTTCTCGCTCAGAAACTGAGATGGAAGCGACGCCACCCTCTTCGCGCCAAAAGGAGAGGACGCGGCGTCCTGATGCCGACTCACCGTTAAGAACATACAGTCATTTAACATCAAGTCAATTACCAACCTTTGACCCCTACGATGTTATAAATTGGTTAAGTGCTACCACAGCGATCTTCAAATTAAATCACATAGAAGACACCCACGAACGTGTTCGTTTGTTGGCTCCAATCTTGCCCACAAATTTAGTCTCCAAAATCAACCAATCCCCTCTTCAAAAACAACTGCTTAATCGTTCTGCTATTACAAAACATAGAAGAAGTTTACCTTCCAGCCTTGAGAAATCGAATCCGCGATGTCTTTAAACAAGGCATGAGACCCGATGAATTGCCCAGTGAATATCTCCATCGTGTCAAGGGGGTATTGGGGAATAAAAGCTTCGATGTGTTGGTAGAACACAACCCCAAATTTGCGATAGACCTCTTTTTAGAGCAGATGCCCCAAAACATTCAGATGTCAGTGTATTCATTAGCTGAAGAAAATGACCTTGTAAGAATGGTCAAAGTTTCAGATGATCTTTATAAGAACTTTGTTCGAAAAGGAAGAAATTATCATCAACCCAACGAAGAACAGACTTGGGGCTCTGTAAATTCTGTGCGTAATAGAACAGACACAAGAGAAACAAACTCCGCCTACCCACCTCCCAGCGCGCGCAACCAAGAGCGCCAACATGAAACTGAGAGCAAAAGTGAAGGTCAAATCGCCACCCAGCTGGCCCACCTCACGAAGATTGTGACCGAGCTCGCACACGACTTTCAGCTGTTCATTAAAAACCAAACGAACTCAGCTGAGAGAGGAAATAGGACCCGCGAGAAAAGTAGGTCACGCTACTCAGAATCAGATACGAATGGATACAGTAAAGCCTTTAATAACGCTGTCAATCAATTATGTTTCTATCATGCTCGTTATCTCTACAAAGCCTACAAATGTGAAAGCAATGAGTGTCCTATGTATCCATTAATATATGGTAATAACCAGAAAAATGTCCCCTCGCCGTCGGAAAACTGTTAACCAGGCTGCAAACTTTACCATCTAATAGCAGCCGTGAAAACCCTACTCACAATAGAAAAGTGAGATTTAATAATACCATCCAAGTGATAAGTGACCCTATTACAAACTGTGATGTGATTAATGAAATAAACTTACAAAATAAAAGTGCTGGTGAACTTAAATATAAATTATATGAAATCATAATACTCCATTAACATTAAAATAACAGTGGTAAAAAATATGATTAACTACTACTACTACTACTACTATTAATAATATAATAATAATAAATAATAAATAATAATAATAATTAATAATAATAATAATAATAATGAATAATAATTAATGAATAATAATAAATAATAATAATAATTAATAATAATAATAATAACAATGAAACATAATGTTATCAATTAAAAAAACAATAGAACAATATTGAATCCAGAATTGATCAAAATGTAGATACTACTACCAGCACTACCCAAACGGAAAATATAAATTCCATTAAAAATAACAATAAAAATGAAAAAAATGAACAAAAAAATAAAAACTTTATCAATGAATCCTCTTCAATTTTCACAAATGTACAAGGAATGCATGATCCTTCTAGTTTAAAGAACTCTAGAAATTTAAATATGCAAAGTAGTAGTAGTCCACTAAATAAAAATGTATCAATAAATAAAAATATTATATCAAATAATACTGATGTTAAAGAAGGTCTCGAAACAAATGTTTCAAACGATTTTGGTAATGTACAAAATAATCATTTTATTACTACTGTCAATCCATCGCATGTGGGATACGTCTTTTTTAAATCAAATTTATTAAAGGGGGGGAGGGGTGTTATAGATAATACAAGTGAAAATGGAAGCAATGAAGCAAATATCCTGTCAGACCCAACTGATTTATGTGTTGATGACGAGCGCTGCTTATGCAGTAAGATAGTTACAACCGCTGTTGAGGGAGACAAAAGGGTTTGCAAGATTGATAATTTGACCTTGTATATAGTCTATGACACACTAAATAAGATCGATTATATATTAGACTCAGGTTCTGTAAACAATATTTTATCTTGCAATGCTAATGACCATCAAAAAGCGCCAGTAGGACACCTACTTGCAGCTAACAACTCAAAAATTGCAGTTTATGGTATTAAAAATATTGAAATCGATCTGGGATTGGGACGTAGATATAGGGATACTTTTTATGTAGCTAATGTAAGTACCAACATTTTAGGATTAACCTTTTTAAAGAATTTTGAGATGGGCATTAATTTTAAAGAAGATTTATTATTAGATCAAGTTACGAATCAGACTTTAAATTTGAGTAGAAATATGAATTTTAATATTAATGAAGCTCCTATTTCTTCTTCAAATCTCTCTCTCTCTCCTCCTCCTGTGCATGTGCCTTCTAGTTCTTTAAATTTTAATGAGTTATTGTCGAAATATTCTGAGGTATTTGTAAACCCTTATCTCCCCGAAAACCACCACATCAAATTGAAACAAGAAAAGAGGTGGAATGAAATTTTTGAAAAATATAAAAATAAAAATAAGAGAATGAGCACCGCATTAATAGCTGAGGACGGTCAAATAACTACGGACGAAGAAGCCGCCTATCTTCCAGAGAGAGTATTAATAGAACTAGCCAACAATTATCCTTATAAAATAGACATAAAAGGACCCCCTATTGCGCTAAGGCCAAGGAAGATTCCCCATAAACTTTATGCTCAAACAAAAGCAGAACTGGACAACCTCGTAGCTACAGGAGTCCTCCGCCGCAGCCATTCACCTTGGTCTTTTCCCATGAGTGTCCTCCAGAAAAGCGAAAATCGAGTCAGAATAATCTCCGATTTTAGAGAATTGAACAAAAGAGCTGAGGTAGGAGTCTATGGACTTCCGCACCTGCAAGATGCAATATCAAACCTGCAGGGAAGCCGTCTTTTCACGAAACTTGACGTGACGCAGGCATTTTACTCGGTGCCATTAGCCCCGGACTCACAAAAGTACTTCACCATTACTTCCAATATCGGGTCTTTCACCTACAGGAACCTGCCAATGGGCTATGTGTCCTCTCCCTTTATCTTTCAATCTTACATTGATACAGTCCTACAAGGCCTACCGAATACTCAGGCCTATATGGATGACATATTGATTCACACAAAGACCGAAGAAGAGCACAAAATCCTCCTGGAGAAGGTCTTGAAGAGGTTAAGTTATCTGCATATAAGTTTAAATCCCACAAAATGCCAAATTGCCAAAAAAGAGATTGAATACTTGGGATATACGGTAAATGAAAATGGTATAAGACCTAATCACGAGAAAATTGGGGATATCTTAAACACCCCAAAGCCGAGGACCATCAAAGAATTAAGATCTTTTCTAGGTCGCGTTAGCTTCTACAGAAGCAGTGTCCCGTTATTTTCTGAAATAACAGCGCCCCTAAATCTCTTTTTAAAAGGAAAACCCTATTCCAACCGCCGCGTCTGTTGGAATCTCACCGCAGATAAAGCCTTCAAAAACATTAAAAATGCTGTTGAAAATGCTTCTGTACTTGCTTATCCGGGCACCTCTTCCACTTACAAAATTATCGTACATACCACGAATGTATCTACAGCGGCAGTTATTTTATCCACTACTGACGCAGACGAGCATCCAATTGCCTTTTTTAGTTCAATTCTCTCTCCTACAGAGAGGAATTATGACGAAGCAAATCGACTGTTAGTCTGTTTGACAAAACTCTTCAAGAAGTATGGATATCTACTCACAAATAAAAATATTAATATAGAAACCAGCTGCAGAGAACTCATAAACAAATACAAAAGATCAAATGATGACAAAAACTATAATATTCGTGAAATTAGAAGTTTAAATTTATTAACTAGTTACAAAGTTTCTTTCAAAGTAATAACAAAAAAGAAAAATCCATTAGAAGAATACTTATTAATAAATGATATCCGTAATGATGAACCAAATAACGAAGAAAGTGAGGCTACTGACGAAGTAAAAACAGCTGAGATCACACCCTCCCCTACGAATGCTGTGATTGGTCCTCGCCTCAGCAAACTGGCCAATGAGAACGGAGTTCCCGTACTCAACGTGGAGTCCTGTCCGAATTTTACAACCACTTTTAAATATCAAGAACTTTCTCCAACACTCAAGACTCGGTATCATGAGGCCATAAAACTTAACCGCGCACGTGCCACGGCCGACATTCCAACAAAGGGTGAAAGTACAAACCTTTTAAATAACCACAATGTAAACAAAGAAAATTCCACACATAGTTCTCCTGAGAATAAAGGGACTTTAAAACCCAAAGGGTTGAGAATGAAAGAGAGAATAGAAATGGAAGAAAAAGAATTATTCAAAATAAGTGAAAAATCGCCAACTAAAAAGTTAGATGAAATAAATGATATACTTACCGAAAACACACGAATAAATTTAATTCAGCGCTGTAATGAAGCTCATATTGACTTAATAAAACGCTTCAGGAAAGAAGTTGACTACGCTGCAATTAGTAAAGACCAGTTAGAAGACGAATACATTAATTCATTACTTAAAAATAAAGAAAAAAGTTCATTAATCATAAAGAAACAACCCTTCTGGTTCAAAAAAAATGAAGTCTCTCTCTACGTTGATACCTCATTGAATTATGCTAGAGTCATTCTCCCCGATCAACATATAGACGATATCATACGGCTAACTCACTTTCAAGGACACCTCGGGATATCGCGCTGTCTTACCGCAATAAAAAGCGATTTTGTGTTTCGCAACATGCATAAGAGAGTTAAAGCGCTTGTGAGAAGTTGTCCACAATGTCAAATAGGGAAAACAAGTCGTAGCATAAATCCTATTTACGGAAAATATAAAGAAGTTTCCTACAAGTTTCAAGATTTAAACTGTGATATATTGAAATTGCCTGTTTGTAGAGGATACAAGTATTTATTAACCCTCATTGATAGGTATTCTCATTATGTGTGGGCATTTCCCCTCAAGGACATCACAAAAGAAACCATCGTTAAAACATTAATAAATCAGCTAATCCCGATGTGTGGAGTTCCCAGCAACCTGATCACAGACAAGGGTGGAAATTTTACATCACATTTATTTGAAAGTGTCTGTAAACTGTTAGGAATAACACATATAACTACCGCGAGCTACGCGCCATTCTCGAACTCCAAGGTGGAGGTAACACATAAGATGATTCTAACCAGTTTAAGAACCATGCTAGCTGAGCCAGGCATGGAGAGTCAAGGGTGGTTAGACGTTTTACCATTCGTCTTATTCGCGCTTCGGCTTGCCCCCATCTCAGAATCGGGCATCTGCCCCAGCAAATTGATGTTCGGGCAAGATATAAACATTCCTGACGGATTGATAGACCCTTCACTCCCAGACGAACCTAAAACCTATGATAATTATATTGAAAAACTGGCAGGACTCATAGCCAAACCACTCTCTCAGAGAACTAGCTTAAGAAACAGAAATGTGTTCGTCCCTCGTAATTTAAAAGATGCTCACTATTTGCTGGTAAAGAGTCAACAATACAATCGTGGTAAGCTCTCTCCGAGATTCCACGGACCTTATAGAGTCGTCAAGATCACTATATAATAACCTGCTGCCGCATATAGTGGAGAAGGAGGATGAGGATGGATGGTGATCAGAAAATTTGAGAAGATGTCAAAATATTGTATCTATTAATCTCGTTCCTGTTAATCCACCAGAACGCAAGAAAAACGTGGCGGAGGAGAATAGCAGATGGAGTATGAGAAAAAAGTGAACGGGGAACGGGTGACGAGGTAAACAGTCTCTTTGAGGAAAAATAAGAGTCTAAGACTATGATGTAGTAATTAATACGAGTGCAAAGTCATTTGTTAAAGGTGATTAAATCACTTCATACTTGTAAGTGAGTCGTGCACCTCACAAGTAGTGTTCAACCTGTTTCTTCCTCTTTCCTCAACTTTGTATTTACTGTATTCAATCGAAGGAGGGTATAAGAAAGTATCTCTGTGAAATCGGAAACAAGGGCCTCACCCCTGTTCTCCGAGGCAGAGATCCTTTGTTGCACTCGAGGGCCACCAGTCTAGGGTGAAAATTACGGTAGGGAATCCTTGTAAGACTAATAGCATGCAGTGTGTAGAGTTATGCATCTCGTAAGAGGCTAATTGCAAAGCTCCTGCATACACTTTGCATTATGGTGGCCTACTTCAATCTTTACACTCTGTACATTATTTGAAAGTCAAGTGTTGGCGCCTCTTTTCCTTCGCCGGAGAAAAAGAATGCCAAAACAAAGAAGGGTTAATGATTGGTGCCTGTCCGAAGGGACGCCACCGAGTCAATACCCAGGAGTCTTTCGAGAGCCTCATAGCGTGGAGGTCGCCCTACGATAGTTTGTTTAGACTTAATACAAAAGGCCGGGGCAAAGGTCTTATTTAGGATTAGGGAATTTAGTGCATTATATTATTTAGTTCAGTCTGTTGTATTCATAATAGTGCTAACGTTGATATATGCCCATCTATTACTTATCCATTGTTTAATGAAAATCATCTTTGTATTGTTTATCTAACTATCACAATAACCAACTACGAGAAAGTGCTCTAATTAACCCCCACATTCTATGACTGTCGAAGTGATTTCGGCCTATATATACATAGTGTGTGTGTGTGTCCCGATTTTAACTACAAGAAATCTGGTCATCATATATAATATATATATAATACTATCATATAAATATATATATATATAATATACTACTATATAAAATAATATTATATACTATATATATAATAGTATATATATTATACATATATATATATATATATATATATATATATATATATATATTATATATATATATATCGCTGGAGTGGCCGAAGTAGGTTTTTTAAAAGAAAATACTCCCAAAAATTATATAATAAATGAAATAAAAGAAGAATAAAAATAAAAAAACTTAGAAAAAATCAAATTCATATTAAATTTCAATAATAATAATAATAATAATAATAATAATAATAATAATAATAATAATAATAATAATAATAATAAATAGATTAATTAATAATAATAATAATCAGTAAATAATAATAATAATAATAATGACACTTTTCAAACTAGTTTCCCATTAAATATATATTTATTTCAAAGAAAACTGTTAAATTGTTGCCATTAAAAATATAAGATGATGTCGTACGTCCTACAGTTATTTCATGAGTGTGACATATGAATTTTCCTATTGGAAAATATATGTAATTAAATTTTTTTTTTTTTTTTGGGGGGACAAAATTACTATGATTTTTATATTATATACATATTTATCTAACTTTTCATCTAAATAAACTCTTGAAAACTCGCCCCTCTTCTGCTATTTCACATTATATATAATATATATATATATATATATATATTATATATATATATACTATATATATAATATATATAATATATTATTATATATATATATATATATATTATATATATATAATTAGTATAATAATATATAGTATAATATATATATTATATAATATTAATAATATATATTATATACTATTATATATATATATATAGGTCAGCATCCCGAAAGGCCAGGCATGTAACTAAAAAAACCATAACAGCTACAAGAAGAAGTAAAATCATTTTATTAATCCAGGAGACATTTTTTTACCCCGTAAATTTTTAAAAAAAAAATAAAAAAAATAACGCTTTTAAAAATTAAAATTGTTAAAAAATTTGAAATATACAGTTTTTTGACAATTCGAAGATGCCGCTTACTCCGATAGAGCACGCAAAAGGTGCCCATAAATGTTGGAATTTTTTTTTTTAACGGACGATATTTACCCACGGGGTAAACAAGAACGGATGGATAGAGTCGGGGTTATCTCGGCCTGACCGGGGGGACGACGGGGGGACTTCGTCCCCCGTCTGTCCCTCCGTCGACTCGAACCCCCTAAAAAAGGATATTAAAAAGAAAATAATATTTTTTCTCCAAAAAAACGGTATTTGGCAACTTTTGCTCTTGAGACTACTGCAGGTTTCAAGGTCACTCAGAGCGTGCACTATGATATTACTAATAATATTAAGAAGTTATTAATAAATATTAGAATAAAATTTTTTTTTTAAGTTTCCTCGATTAAAATACTTCCTGAAATCAAAAATGTATTTATTTTCCTGTATTTGTTTATATTTTCTAGTTACATGCCCTGAACTCTTCGGGATGGCTGGACATATATAATATAATATATAATTATATATAGTATATATATATATATATATATATATATATATATATAATACATATATATATATATTATACTATATATATATATTAATATATATATGCGGTAACGTTTACATTATCACCGTCTGGCCGCACTTCACGCTCTCTATTTTTGTTCTTCAAAAAATCGTTTGTCGATATATCGAATCGCCTAAACCCATTTCCATTTCTATGTAAATATTAAGGCAGGTAAACAAAAGAGCGTCCAGTTTAAAAGCTGAAGCCGTGCAAAGAAGTCGGTCTTTTATTGGTCTGCAAAGTTACATTTAAAAATTTGTGTAGTGACTTTTAAATATTAAATTATGTGATTTAATACATATTTGCAATGACAATGCACTTAACAGCATTTTTTAAACAAAATAGCTAAAAAAAAATTCTATTGTAATGAAGAAAAATTCAAAATAACAACAATAAAAAAGTTACACTAACAATAAAATAAGTAAACAAAAAAAAAAAAAATATAATATATATATATATATATATATATATATATATATATATATATATATATATATATATATATATATATATATATATATATATAATATATATATATATATCATATTGCCAGGCCTCTAGGAAGAGCTACAATCCAATCTCAAATACAATAAGCTACAGGAAAAGGAATACATTTTTGGAATCCTTGTAAAATTTTAGCTAGGAAAATGTAAAAACAAAACAAAATAAAACAAAATTAAACATAAAAATTGGCTATTTTGTTTTGGGGGGAGAGCTGGGACATAGTATATATATATATTATTTGTAAAGGTATTACACGGCAATGTAGGGGGCTCGAGCCGACGGGAACACAGGGGGGGACGTTTTCCATACCCGTAGGGAGGGGCGGAGAACCCCCGCGACACCCAAATACCATAAGAGCGGTGGGGGTTCCGGAGACCCTCCCCGGAGGGGGGGAATTAGTCCTACCCCGTAGTTCCCCGGAAGGCCGAGAGACCCCGACTCCTGCCATCGGTGCGGTATACCCTTGGGGTATTCTTTAGTTAAAAAAAAACAAAAATTTAATAGAAAGTCTATTTATTTTAACGAGTAACGTTTAAAAAGTCTCTAAATAGGCTTTCTATTCATATTACTATAATTATTAACAATAATTTTTTTTTTTTTTTTTTTACATTTTCTAAACTAAAATTTTACCAGGATTCCAAAAATGTATTACATTTTTCCCTGTAGCTATTTTATTCTTATATAAACGCTTCCCATATTATCATATATACTATATATATATATATATATATATATATATATAATATATATATATATATACCTTATACTATTATATATATATATTATCGAATATCGATATCGAAGAACTCGCGCGGCCAGAATGTAAAACGTTTACCCATATTATATTAATATATATATATATATATATAATATATATATATATAATATATATATATATATATATATATATATATATATATATATATATATATAGTATATATATATATATATATATCTACTATATTAATATATATAATATATATATATAATATATATATATATATTATGTGTGTGTGAGAAATATTTAAAAATGGATGATAAACTATTCAAAAGAACTGGTGAGTAATTCAGTTCTGAGTCGTTCACATTGGTGAATGGCGTTTCCCGTCTCTAATCAAAGGCGATTTTTTATTTTTAGTTTTTTACCGCAATTTCAATTTTAAATGGGAAAGATCACCGAGTTCGTTCTGTTACTTCAAGGTCACTATCTGAAAGTTGTGGTTTCCTGTTAGGTTGACTCTTTTAAAATGGAAACAATATAGTGTAATAGGGTGGAGCCGCTAGCTGAAAAGTGGATGGGTGTATGGCTAAAGTATATAAAACCCATTTAATGGAATATGTTTTTTGCTTTATAAATTTTGAAAACAATTTCTAACAAAAATAAATGTTTTCATATTTCAAAAAAGTTTCGATACACGTACCTTAACCGAAGCATGATAGATGCAGTAATATTTCGTTTCTGTGAACACTACTGATTGGATATAGTGATATTTTTTCTGTGAATAATTTATTATAGTGATATTTCTATTTAATAGTTTAACTCTTTTTAACGAAAAGATGTGAACTCTCCCATAGATATCGATTTCATCAATATTCTAAGTCAATGAACGAATTCGAACAGCTGAAGCCACAAGCATACGAACAAACACAATTTCAATTTCCAGACAGTTGTAATTCGCAAGTGGCAACTTCAGAAAAGTAGAAAAACCAAAGTACACGTGGTTCCGTTTTAGTACTCATTCTGGCTATATGAGTGGGTGTATATCATATTTATGTAGTTAATGAATTTTTTTTATACAATTTTCAGAATATTTATTTAATTAAAATAGTTTCTTTCATATAGTGATGACAATGTTGTACACAGAATGTTTGGTACAGAATCGTTTATATAATTTAAGTCGTGTTTATATCTTTTTATGTATTTATATATGCATTTAAAAATATCTGATTGTTTGTACTGTAATTAAAAACAATTAATATGATTTGTTTTTATAAAGCATACTTTTTTAAGTATCAAATGTAAAACCTACAACGTCTTTAGGTACGGTAATATATATATATATATATATATATATATATATACTATATATATATATATATATATATATAATATATATATATTATTATATATATATATATATATATAATATATATAACTATATATATATATATAGTATATATAGGCATAATTTGAGAAACTGTACTGTGATACTGAACGGTACCTAACCTAACCTACTTAACCTAAACCTAAACTAACCTAAATTAATTTCATTATTATAAACAGTTTGTGATCAGGAAACTTAGGAGGTTCTGGTTTTTACTCTATCCTTGTGAGGTGGTTGACTATATCCTCACTAGTCACAGTACAGTTTCTACAAATTTGCCAATATATATATATATATATATATATATATTATATATATATATACTATATATATATATATATATATATATATATTATATATATATCTATATTATATATACTATATATATATATATATATAAGATTATCATATATATAGCTATACGCTAAATTATATATAATTAGTTAAAATATTGCTTTGAACGCAAACTGTGTGATGAGTGGGAGTGAGCGCGTGAGAGAGCGCGCGTGGTGCTTGGACTAGAATTTTTTTAATCTTTTAATTAATGACCACATTTTGAATTTTTGTTAATAATTAAATCATTTAAATTTCACTATTATTTACGTTCAAATTTAGTCTACAATTTATTTTATAATCTCACTACCTTAGAGCCTTTCGACTTTGCTCCCCTCTAAACTCCTTTCAGAAACTAAATTTCTCTACTTAACTTTTTCCAAACTTAAATATCCTCAATATCACATTAATTTAGCCTATAAAAAAGCAAGAAAGAAATTTTATAATAGTAACCCTCCTCTTTCAAATAATAATACCACATATCTGCCGATACCTTACAATATTAACCACTATACAAAAAAACACCTTTCAAAAAATATGTTTTACTAAAAACAACACTATTCCTTTAAAAAGAATATTTAAACCCCCTAAAATTAATTGTCAAGACGCTCAATGTGTTTATAAAATACCATGCTATGATTGTTCTGCATTATATATTGGAGAGACGAATGATCTAACAAGAAGAATACACCAGCACCAATATGATTTGAATAATGATGCCCCTAACTCCGCCCTCACTGCACATAGAAGATTGAAGCAACATAGAATCAATATTAAGGATACCTCCACCCTGAAACATTGCAACCATACCACAAAAAGGAAATTATTAGAATCCATATATATATACAATTTAGAAAACTACAACAAAGTGCCGGGCCAAATCAAATTAGACAGTATTCAGAACTCAATTTTGTTGGACTCACATTGCTTAAAGGACATCAAGAAAGAAAACAACAACCAACCATAATATTTATTGTAATTTTTATTTGTTGTTAATAAGGTTCAGTTCAAATTTTCCACTTTCTTTAAGGAGGTTCGAAGTTATCTCGGACGAAAGCTAATAATAGTGAAATTTTAATGTTTTAATTATTAAAAAAATCATAATGTGTTGTTAACTAAGATTAAAAATTTAGTCCAAGCCAAGGGTTTATTGTCATATATATATATATATATATATAATATATATATAGTGAATTATATGTTTAAAATTTTATATATATTATTATATATATATAATATATATATATATACTATAGTATATATATATATATATATTATATATATATAGTGATGGACGATTAGGAAAAATTGACGATGACGATGATGATTATAGTAAATTTACCGATGACGATTATTTGAAAAAATATATTTTAAAATTTTTTTTTCTCTCTCTCTCTCTCTTTCTGCTCTCTTCTCTCTCTCTCTCTCGTCTCTCTCTTTCTCTCTCTCTCTCTCTCCTCTCTCTCTCTCTATATATATATATATATATATATAAAATATATATATATATATATATATATAATATATATATATAGATACTTATCATACGTACTTTGGCATGGATTGGTATATACTATTATATTAATATATATACCAAGGCTGTATACAGGGGGGGGGGTGTCAGGGGTTATGTCAACCCATCCGAGTGGTGTGTGCCTGCCGATGCACAAATTTTAATACTGATCCTTAAGTCTCATCAATAATAAAATAATAATAATAATAATAATAATAATAATAATTAATAATAATAATTAATAATAATAATTAATAATTAATGAATATATGAAAAGTATTTATTAATGGAAATGAGGAGACCATGTTTGTGGTCCTTGTAGGATTTCTTAGGTTCAAGTGTGCTGGTTCCTCAATATATGGTATAAGCGAACTATCCAATTTTCAGACAGCATGCAAGGCGCATACATCGTTATATTGATCATAGGTTTGATACCAAGCTCTTTCAGATGATAGCAAATGGCTACTCCTCAGTTAGGAATAATGATGGATGTATAAATATTTAAAGATAAGGAGGGAGCTGTAATTGTTGATGGGACTAGCAAGTTCATTCCCATACATATATACACCTACAATTCTTCCTCCTCATCGCTCGACCAACCCTCGAGCTTGGGGCTTCGATTAGCATAATCCGTAGTTTATGTTGCTTCTCTGCCGATCGTGATGGACATACAGCGAGTGAGGCCAGGCTGAACCGATATCTGGGGGGTGGAAAAATTCTCGTGTCTCCAATCACTCTCGCCAGTTCCATTCAGCTAGAAAATCGTTCGCAAAGATACTCTCGACGACAAAGCGAGGCTTTCATTCACAATGGAAAGTACGCTAACCTCCTTGGTTCTCCTACTGACAAATCTTTCTGGCCTCTTGCAAAAACAATCTGTAAGCACACTTCTGTAAATCTTCCCTTTTCCTTCTGATGGTTCTGTTTTGTTAATTCTCCAACATCTGAAAAGGCCCAATCTCTTACGGCACTCCTATTTTCCACTTAATTCAACCCCTTAGGACGATTCTGGCATTTCTCTTTCTCCTCCTTCTCCTCTCAATGCCATTGCCTCTGATTACATTTGATCGGGTTGCATAGGCCCTGAAATCTATGAAGGATAGGAAGACGGGTGGCCCAGATGGCATTCCTCCCTAAGTTTTGAAGGAGTGTGCTTCTGTGCTATCCCCGCCCCTCTTTCAACTATACTCCCTATGTCTCAATACTAGCACTTTCCCTCAGTGTTGTAAGCTCGCATATGTCCAACCTATTCCGAAAAAAGGAAGCCGCTCTGATCCTTCTAACTATCGTGCTATAGCTCTCACTTGTATTCTATCTAAGATCTTTGAAACCCTTCTCAACTCTCACTTCTTAGATTATCTGGAAATTCATTCCTTTCTTTCAATAGCCAGTACGGCTTTCAGCGCTCGAGGTTCTAATGGCGATATACTTTCCTATCTAACCGATTTATGGTTTTCAGCTCATCAATACATATGGAAAGGCTTCGTATTGTACTTTCTATGTAGGTGGCATCGCAGTCACCGCACTTGTAATGATATATTACTGATGATCATGGAGGTAAAGGGAGTTTATCCTTAAATTTAAAATATTTCCCTATTTTGTTTTCACTCGAAAATCTAAATCTAAATTTAAACTGTGTAAAGTTTGTTTTTAAAACCACGTCAATTTTACATCGAATTTCGTAACTGGTTTTCCCCGGAAAAGGCAACCTCATATACAAAATATCCTTAGGAGCTGTTAATTTAGCCTGAGATTTGTCTTTAAATTTTGCTGAAAGTAATTTTCGAAAATTTGAGTCAATTATAAATTCTGGGAACCCATTTTTCAGAAATAATGTTTTTAGGAAATCAAATTCTTTTGTAAAATTAACATAAGATGACGAAATTTTGTATCCACTGTCAAAAAGAGTTTTAATTAAGTTGATTTTAAAAATATGAGGAATGATAGAATAAAATTTTGTCGTCAATCCAATGAAAGTATATAAGCGAGATGGTCGATTGATGGATTTGAAAGCTGTGTAACAAAGCGTTTATGGAGAGTATAGTTCCGAGGGATTGGAGGAGAGCAATAATAGTACCCTTATATAAGGGTAGGTGGGTGGGATAAGAGGAACTGTAGCATTAATAGCACCCTTATATAAGGGTAAGGGGGACAAAGTAGGTATTATAGGGGAATTAGTTTATTGAGTGTTGTAGAGAAGATACATGCTGGTATTTTGGTCGAAAGATTGTATTTTCGCGACTGCGTGATATGAACCATGACCGAACTAATAGTCTACTGATTGGTGAAGAACAAGGTGCGCTTTAGTAACGGTAGAGGATGTGTGGATCCAATCTTTACATTGAAACAAATGATTGGGATAGAGGGAGGAGAAGAATGAATTGTATTTAGGTTTTATGGATTTGCAAACAAGGCGTGCGATAGGATTAATAGGGGGAAGCTCTATGGCAGGTGTTAGTCAAAAATGATGATGGTGGTAAGCTTCTGAATGGAATCAAAAGTATGTATGACGATGAAGCGTGTGAAAAAATAAATAGAATCGAAAGTGATTGGTTTAATATTAATTGCGGAGTGGAGCAGGGATGTGCTATGTTTCTCCTTGGTTATTTATTTGTTATTATGGATGGGGTTATGAAAGAATCTGAGGTGGGGGTTAGGGGTAGCAGGTTGTTAGAATGATGGGAGAATGGTGAAAAGAGTGGAGGGTTCCCAATACCTATTATTATTGCGGAACATTGATTTGCGTTCGTGTGTTTGTGGCAAATCTTTGAAGAGAGTTCTAGAGGATGGTAGGGAGATTTGTAGGGTGTGAAATAGGAGGAGTTTGAAAGTAAAGGCGTAAATAAGAGTAAGCGTGTATATTGTGAGTTGAGGACAGTCCTCAGGTGTGCGTTATGTCTAGAGATGGTGAGCCGCTGGGAAAAAGTGCCTGAGTTTAAATATGAAAGATAAATTGTTGGATGAAAATGGGAATGGATGATAGCAGGTGTTAGTCGCCAAACCAGTACTCTGCAAGTTGAGGTTTGCAAATTTTTCAAGTACAAGAGGTGCAAGTACAAGTAACAAGCTTACAACTGTTTCAAGTACAAGTACTAGTACAAGTACTCCAAAAAATGTAATTAAGTCCAAACAGGTAACTATTGTACATTTGACACCCAAGCGAGATGTATATATCATATATCATAGCACCTATACATATATATATACTTAATATATATATATACTATATTAAATATTATATATATAGTATATATAGTATATATACTATATTATAATAATATATATATTATATAATATCATATATATTAATATAGTATACTTATAATATATAATACTATACGATAGATACGTTATATTATACTATATATTATATAATACTAGTTATTTATAGTATACTATATATATACTAAATATATATATATATATAATATATATAATATATATATATTATATAATATATATATATATACTAATATATAATATATATTATAATATATATATACTAATATATATATATATATATATATAGCAAGTTTTTCATAAATTACCTGTACTTGAGACAATTCTAGAGTACTGTCGCTATCTTGACAAAAGTACTTTGAACCCAAGTGGCCTGTATCATCATATATATATATTATAGTATAAACTATATATATTATACTATATATATATATATATATATATATTATATATAATATATATATATACTATATATATATATATTTGTGGGTGGTGTTGTGACACGAGAAATGTTGTGAAAGTGTGCATGGACTGGAGAGTTCCAAAGAATGGTGCCAAGTGTAATAGCTATGATATAAGGAGAGATGATTATAATATATTCATTCGCTAGTTCAACATGTGTATACTTGGGTTGGCCAAAACACTGAGAGCAGTGCGGTGCGGTGCGGTGCGGTGCGGTGTGTTGTGACTCGTAATTCGAGTGTCCCGGTGCGATGTGCTTTTAAATATATAGTGTGCGGTGAATGGTGCTGTGCGGTGAGCTCACTCCGGTTTGATGCGATAAATTTCGTTGCTCGACAAACCTAGTTTATTATTAATTAATGTCCTATTGTTTATTATTAATTAATGTCGCTCCCGCTCTGGGACGGGACGGGACCGCGTTCGCCGTTGTAGCTGTTGAATAAGATGAGAGGAACTGCTGCTGTCCCACATTCTGTTCCTTCTCCTATTTAAATCCCTGCACTTCTTCCCCAAATGAAAATTAGGTCATTCTTCCCGCAAATCGTCGTAGCAAAGAAGGTCAATGAAACGCTTGGTGGGATTGGTATCGACGTTTCAGTGAAGAGTATCTCCAAGGTCATGGAGAACAATGAGGAGTAAGAGAAAGCTAATATTTTGAAAATAAAATATCTAAACTTTTTGGTAGCATATATATATATATATATATTATATATATATACATATATATATATATATATACGGTATTATATTATATATTATATATACTATATACATATATATATATACTAATAATAATACTATATATGATATATATATATAATAATATATACTATATTATATACAATATAACTATATACAGTAGTATATACTATACTTATATATAATATACTATATAATAAATATAAAATAGCTATATATATATCATATTATATAACATAGTATATATATATATAGTATTATATATATATATATAGTATTAAGTATATTATATATATATTATATATAGTATATATTTATCATATATGCGATGTGTCAGAGTGAAGTGCCGGCAGTCAAAGCATTGAACATTTTAGGTGCATATATATATATATATATATATAATATATATGCCGATGTAGATGTGAATGCGGCAGTCAAGCATTGAACATAATGTGAATAAATAAAAACATCCTGCAAATAACATATGGGATGCCACACCTATGGGAATGAGACGCAGATGCTAAATACTTTTAAGCATTTATAAGAGATGGAGGAAAGTAATCAGCGTTTTATTTTTGCTATCTGAATCTTTTAATTTCTTAAAAGGTTGTTTCTTACTAATTTCCATTCCAATTTACTTCCTCAATCCACTCCTAACTTTTTCTTAAAAGTATATGCGGCTCTCAGGGAGAGTAAAAGAACTCCAAACCTATTTTCTAAACACCAATGAAACTGCTCAAGAATATCTTTTCAGTGTTGTCATGGCATAAAATATAACATATGACGTCATGCTGAACGTAACTTTTCTCTACACAACAATATTTTTCAATTTTTTTCGACTCATGGTGCAATTGGGGAAAGACTGAGAATGAAAATTTTCATTTTGTTTCGTCTTTTTCTATATACTTTCGTCGAAGGTCATAATTGTATTGCAATCGCATATGTTTGTTGCTTAAACTTAGAGTCGTCTATAATAAGTAATAATAAAAAGAAAGCAGTAGCTGCAACAATGCATACTTTCATTTGTTGGCTGCATACTTGTACATTATTTCCTCGAGATATTTATCGGTATTGAGAGAGAATTGAACAAAAATATAAGAGATGCCGGCATTAATGTGATCAAAACATTGATATTTCCATATTAGAACTTGCAAGAACGTATTCTTGAGCTTGCAAGCATAGATTTAAGTATACCGTTGTATATTATTTTTGTATTATGCTGACGATGTGCTTTGAACACAAAACTGTAAAAATAACAAGTTTCATTTTAGTGTACTTAGAAGAGAAGCACAAAACATTATTTGAGTTAAACTAATTGTGATTGATGTGCAAATTGTGTGATATTATTTTTACTATATTAAATGTAAATGTGAATATTTAATATTTTTAAAGGAAGAAGAAGCCTTACTCGTGACAAGAAATTAAACGATTTTTAAGTGAATCTTTTAATAATAATTTAAGGTAAAATTGAATTAATTTTTTTTTTTTTTTTGTTTTTGTTTTGTTAAATATTGATTTAAAGTAAGGAATGAAATAAGTCGAAGAAATTATATTCCTTTAGGGATAGACTTTCAATTAAAAGGAATTTAGTTTTTTTCCTACATTGGGGAGGGAGGGAGGGGGTATTGGGGGAATTCAAGAGAACATTTATCATTTTTAAGAAGGAAAAATTCCTTTTTTCTTTTCCCGTTTTTTATTATGAACGAGGAAGAGAACTCTTCTAAAAGAACATCTTCATATCTCTTTTTCATTCTTTTAATTACGATATTTAGCGTGCCATATTTTAAGGAAAAATTGACAGACCAGACACAGTCAGGCACATAGACAGACAGACAGAATGGCTGTCTCTGCTGACCTTGTCTCGCTCACAATCAATATACCTCTCTCTCTCTCTCTCTCTCTCTCTCTCTCTCTCTCTCTCTCTCATCTCTCTCTCTCTCTCTCGTCTCTCTCTCTCTCCTCTCTCCTCTCTCTTCTCTCTTCTCTCTCGTCTCTCTCTTTCTCTCTCTCTCTCGTCTCTCCTCTCTCCTCTCTCCTGCTCTCTGCTCTCTCTCTCTCTCTCGTCGTCTTCAAAGTCTAACTCCTCTAACTCTGCTTCTTCCTCTCTCCCTCTCCTCTCTCTCTCCTCTCTCTCCTTCTCTTCTCTCTCTCTCTGTCTCTCTCTCTCTCCTCTCATCTCTCTCTCTCCTCTCTCTCTTCTCTCCTCTCTCTCTCTCTCTCCTATCTCTCTCCTCTCCTCTCTCTCTATATATAATAATAAATACAGAAATAAGATATATATAAAAAATAAAAATAAATACATTTTATGTCTTTTTATGATCAGAGAAAAATCAGAAATAAGAGATTTTTGTTTGAGATATAGTAGTGAAATAGGTTAGATTTATAGAGTGATTTTTCATGATATTTCTAGTACTGGAAGGGGGTGAAGATGTGAAATAGGTTCCAGTTCTGACTGAACAGCCTCTATGCTCATGTCCTCTAACAGAGTTAGCACAGGGTGATACCAACATAGGTGCACTAGTATAAGCATCACAAGAATATTTCTAGACAACAGATGAATGCAAGGAAGTCAGTAGAGGATCTTTGTGATTTAGGATGGAGCCTATAGAAGAATTGGGGTATAGACAAAAATAATTTCAAATGGGGGTAATGGTTATGAAGAATTTTAAGTTCATTTATTAATTTGATATAGTTGTGGTCAAAGGAAGTTTAATGTAGAAGGCTTGTTTAGAAGCTGACAA
>JABUQX010008824.1:0-15000 GCA_015478945.1 Trachelipus rathkii
ATTCACCAACATCTATCCCACACTTCCCCCCCAGTCCTCTCCAAAAACCAAACTTCATGAGATAGCCGGCAAAGAATCTTCACCTTAATCCCAATCCGACATTACTATATGCTCAGCCCTCTACCTATTAGCTCCGAGTAGCTGAATTTAACTTAAGGTGACTTAGTCTGATCTTTTTAAATCAGCTCCCTACTTCCGGTTTGTTTATCTAGGTTGACTTCAACTTTCCGCCACCATTACCTCGGGGTGAACAATGTCATCTTCATCCAAGTCCAGATTTTATTAATGCTTCTAACTTCCCCTTTTTTCCTGGTATGTCTTCTTAACACAGGACTTCCCCTACCTTAATGATTTACGTTTCCTTAGTAGTAACTCTAACACTTCTTCTTAAGTAACTTGACGAATATTCTCCTTCTATCAATATGCTATTCCCATTCCTTTACTGGCATCGTTTTTACCTGAGTTCCGTTCCGCTTTGATTATTTTTACGTCAGTAGTGATCAATACCCAATAGCATTAAATGAGCTCTGTTCCCAAGCCCAATGCACCAAAACCTCCAACTCACAGCTGGCGGTTATGATCGAGCGGGAGTGGGCTCTTTGTCAGGCCACCAGCTATCCCTCTTTCTCCTTTTAAGTAAACCGATATTCCGGATGTTGATGAAGACTTTTAAGCTTCTTTCAGAAAAGTATACGTCATCTCTCAAGCGGAATGCTTGCATCCCACACATTTCTTCCTCAGGCAGGCGGTCGGCATCCTTGGATCCGGTCCTCCAAAGAGTCCGCACTAAAGCCGAACGCGACGATGAACAGAAGAAACTCTACAAAGCAATACAAAACCAGCCCGTACCACCTCAAACATGATTATTTGTAAAGCAGCCGTTCTAGGAAGATCTCCGGCTGAATAATCCGTCATCAACACGCGTAATACAATCATTTCGCATCTTACATATCGCACTGTTTAACTCCACAACCCCCCTTCCTTTAGTGTGGAAAAGTTACACATGAAAATATACTCCCTGTCCCGATCTACATAACTCTCACTCCCACAGTCCCCTTCCGTTATTTGGCCTGCCCATCAGCTCTACTGAACTACGTAGCTCTCCCGCCTCTGCGGGTGGTACGGATGCGTTAGGTTATAGGCTTCGCTAAGCCCATTCGAGTTTCATATTCCCGCTTACTACATTACTGCTGAAGCATTTCAAAAACTGAAGAACTCGCCACTCCACGCACTGCCAGACTTTTTTCAAGCGAAAGGGGAAGATTCATACCTAACATTCCCACGTCTTACTTACAACTTGTTCGCAGTATTTCTATACCACTGCAAGCTGGCTGAAGTGGTACGCAATAGCATGTGTTGCTGCTCTTGGTCCAGCTTACATTATGCATTTACGGTTATATATCTATTGCCCGTCATATTACATCCCCGTGTCGATGCTATCAGGCCATTTTTCTGGCTGGTATCTAATTATAACGAGAAATTTGGATCGAATATTCCTCTTTTCCATCTATTTGTACTACAGCTTTCAGCTTTTGTAATTCTATCCCCAAACCTGGGGCCATACCACGATCTGCATTGAAGCTGGCGATAACTTCACCACGACTCAATTTTCTACTGACCCTGCCATATTACCTGCTAAACTTACATGTATTGAAACATGGCTTGTTCAGCGCCGTTCTTTCTCCCTTGTGGTCTGAGACGAGGTTCCGCTCAACCCTTTCTTCAAAATACTCTCCCAGCTTTTGGGCTTTCGTCAAAAATCGTTCGACCTGTCGGACCGCTTGTTTAAAAAACTAGATTCGCATGACATCCTCGTGCGAAGCCTTCCTCACTGGTGGGATGGTTTCTTTGGTGTCTTCTTTGACCTTGAAAAAGCTTACGACACAACGTGGAGAACTGGGATTCCCTTTAAACTCCTTCGCTCGGTTTTCGCGGACACCTCCCTCTTTTCATTAAATGTCTTTTTTCAAACAGATCCATCCAAGGCTCGGTGCTCATCTATATCTGTCACGCCACTTTACTTGGATGAAGGCGTTTCCAGCAGTGGTAAAGATGTTTTAAGTGTACTTACTATTTGCTCCTCGGATTTAATGATATTTGTTACTCTTTCTAATTTTTCCAGCGACTGTCTTATTATCTCTAAAATCATATGCTTTAATTTAAGCTTTATTGTCATCAGGCCGGTGCCCTGAGGCTGCTCTTTTCTCGAACTGTCGCAACTTTCAAACTAGCTATTGAAAATATTTCGACAGTGGCAGCTCCCATTGGCTTTCCCACATCTTCTTTCTGCCCACCCATTAAATCTCAGTGCCAGTGCTTTTTCTAAGTAAAAAAAGCGGGAATCGAAGAACTTGCTACCCTTTCTTTCCAGCCTTTGTATCTGACCTAACCTATATTATTAGCTCCGCCCATCCTCTGTAACTTCTGAGGTGAAATTATCTAAGATGTGAGTTCCTTTTAGCAATGTCACAACAGGAGACCTTTCCTGCCACCCGCATTATTAATCAACCCTAACACAAAGTCCCATCCGCACTTCCTTGCCCTGTTTAGCGTCATGCTCTGCCTCATTAACATCTTGGGGGCTTGATCGAAATCCCCTTTTACGGTCTTGTATCGTAGCCCTAATCCGATCGAACCTGGATTATGGCTGCTGTGTAATATCTGGTCAGGCCTCCATAACACCATCTACACCTGTTAGATCCCATTCCAAACGAAGCGATGGTATCTCCCCCCACTGGACTCCTTTCGATCGTCCCTCCAGGTTGAGCCTTTGTAAGTTGGAATTCAATGTGATATTGCCACTCTCTCCCTTCGTATGAAATATCTATCATGCTGTACACCAGTATCTTCCGTTTTTCAAACCCCAACTACCGTCTGCTCTGCAATCACGATTTCTGGCAGGATTGGTCCGGTTCAGAAATCTTAATTACTGGCATGTTGCAAGAGACGGTTCAGTAACATCTTTATTTCCTCAGCAGCTCCCCTTTTCAAAAAGGTTTGCTGCCTTCTCTTTTGACGAAGGGTACATCATCCCTTGGCTATTCCCCTCTCCTACCTATTTGCTTCTGCGTCTGACCTGACCATCTACTCTCTCAAATCTAGTTCATCCTGCTGCGCCTTGTTTATAATAGCATCATTGCCTGCCTCTCTTTATGCCGCAGTTCACGTATGAATATTAATCTCAGTGTTGACTGACGGCTCTAAAACACAGTGGGACAGCGTGGCTGCTTCTGCTGTCTTTCTTGACCGCAACACTCTCCCATACCCTTCCCCCTTCTGCTTCAATTTTTAACAGCAGAGTTACCGTGCTTATTAATGATTGGCCCTTTCTCGAAATTCCTAACCTTACGTCAAGGATCACTCATTGTCGTTTATTCAGTATTCGCTTTAGCGCGCTACAAGCGCTTCAAACCAACCCTTTATTCTAAAAACGCAATGGTAATTTCAGCTGTACTAAAAATTTGTTGAGTACTTGAAACTTAAGAAACAAATTATTATTATTATTGGGACCCCCTCTCATGTAGGTGGTAACTGGCAAATGCAATCGCTGACAGAGAGGCCAAAGGTGGCCGCCCTCTTTCTTCTACGATTGTTCTATGGTATCCTCCCGGATGCCATTCGCACAAGGCCGCCTCCTCAACTGTTACTATCCGTGCTCTCCGTGGGGCTTTTCGATCTTGTTGGCAAGAGTGTTCTGGGCGAGATGATGAGGGGAGGGAAACTCAGAAACATAAAAGCCGAACATCGGTGAGTGGTGTCCCTCCACTAGACGGAAAGCGCTTACTATGAAGGTTGATACTTTGCACGTCTTCCGTATTGGCCACACTAATATCACTCACAGTCACTATACGTCACGGGACCCTCCTCCTACCCTCATCTTGACAACCTTTTGCCGTCGCCACACTCCGCAATCTGTTCATCACATCTCTTTATTGATTGTTCCCATCTGGACCCTATTCGCTTGTCGTTATTTTCCTACTTTAATGGTCCATAAACACCTTCTAAAAGATTATCCGATATCTTATCTGAATCTTCCCACTTAAGCAGTAACACTATTTTCTTGTATCTTCAAGAAGTAAATATTCTTTATAGCATTTGATTTTTTTATGTAATCTTAAGACTATTAACAATGCAAGGATAAAATTTTATTTAGTTTTTATTTATTTTGACTGACTGAATATTCATTTCACCAATCAAATCTTTCTTTGACCTTTGAAACATAATATATGACAGGCCTCATCCCATTGGTGCTGATTTTTTTCAGCCGCAGTGGTGGCCGCATTCATTGTGAGCCGTGGTGGGTCCTTTACACTAACTCAAAAAAAAAAAAAATATATATATATATATATATATATATATATATCTCTTATCTTTCTTTATTATATGATATATATATATATATATATAATATATATATATATATATATATATAATATAATGGTTCTAGTGATTTAAAAATAATACAAATGTGTAGGTTAATTAAAAGAATTGGCCTTTGTAATTGTTTATTAGAAAAAAAAAGAAATTATCCTTCTACTGAAAATAAATACCCGCAACGGAAGCAAAGTGTTCCAGATTCTCTTATCCACTAATATTAAATGACGAAAGAAATGCAATGTAAAATCAAATCAGACAACAATATAATGTTAAATGTAATCTTAAGTAAAATATTATAATAAATGTAATCCAAATCTCAGACAAGAGATTAAGGTAAAAGAAAAAGGGCAAATCTCAAAAATAATGTCACGATTCTATCTATAAAAGACAAAGAAAATGCTGTATATATAAAAATTGAAAAAATAATAATGATTAGAATTGAAACTAAATATTAGAACAAAATTATTAAATAAAATGAAATTGAGTCCAATATTATATTAAAATATATCACTGGCTAACAAAGATTTTGCGGCAAAACATTTGAAGGTCATTTTATAGGTAACTTGTTGCCCTGATTCCGAATATGACCTCCGTTTTCCTGATTGGCTCTAGTTTTTGAGAATACAGGGTGGTCCAAAAATAGCATTAATAACAGCATTTGTAGTGCTAGTTTTGTATTTCGATGTTTAATTAAAAAAACCAGGCGAAATATATATATCAAATTGTTAATGAGTAAGTACATAAAATGCTAATAGGTCAAAACATTCAATTCAGTACAATGAAATCACAATTAATGCATTACAAATCGCTGTCTATATGATTGTCTTCTGTGTGCAGAATGTGGACAATCACGTTGAAGGCTCCAACAATAGTCTGCATCATGTGTGTATCCCATCCTTCCATTTAATCTTTCTTCCATCACCTTGATATCTTGATGGAACTTCTCCCCTTGTTCCTCACTATACATCCTAGATTATCCGGAACCGATCTAAGTGACTATGTAGAAAATGAACTTTTATGCTCATTTTCAATAATTTCATCATTTTTTGAAGTCATTTTTTCTGTACGAGTTCTCCATAGTTGGCAGATTAATGTCTTTGGCCCTTGCAGAAAGTTTCGATACAACCAAGACAAAACTTTTCCAGGCAGCTGCTTCAATATCAGTCATGGAATTTATCAAATTGTCATCCTTGATGATTTGGCGTATTTGAGGGCCGCTAAAGATTCCGCTTTGAGTTTCTCCATTGACTCAATCCCTGGAAAACAATCTGCAAATTATTTTGAAACATTTCACCATCTTTGTCCTAGGTGCCCTAACAATTGCTTTCAATCAGTCCTATGTTTGAATGTGGGAGTGGTGGAAAAATAATTTTTCCCCTCTCACCAGTGGTTTCGTTAATGATATTTGATGAGCGGCCCTACAGCATATTTTCCCTAGCTGCAGGCTATTGCACACTTTTCCCAGTGGTCTATCTTAGGCTCCTACTATCCCACAAGACATATTGAACACAGGGTACTTAGTTACATACTCCGCTTTGCTCGACCAATTGTAAGATGTTGACCAAATTCAAAATCCAACGTCATATAGACCACTGGTGTTCATTATATTCTACAGCTTCTCTTGCAATGATCATTCTTATCATTCTTTCATATTCTCATCCTTTCAGTTTTGTTTGAGTGACCTATTGGAACTCAGATGGCATATTACGTATTCTGCAGGTTGTCAATAGAAATCACCAACTTCAAGCTTTTTTTCGTTGATAAACTACATCCATAACATATTGCTTCAATTCTTTTTGGTGGTTATTTAGGTAACCTCCATTTGAGAGATAAGGAGTCTACGGATTTCTATCAGCATACTAAGTCTTCTTCTTCAATGAAATATATTTTACATTCGGCCTGAGACAGTTCTTTTCACTTTAGTCTAGCTGCTAAACTAGCTCAAGAATCTTGCTTGCGAGAGACTTAACTCTCGCATCTATAATCCTATTGATCCTCTTCCTGGAAGAGCTGTTGCTTGTGTAGAAGTACTTTCTCTTCATATTCATACACTATCTGCAACGTGTGCCCACCACAAATCCTGGATAATCTTACCTTCATCAGATCATGCTCAGGGTCTGGGATGTAGTTGAACATTTTCTGGGATGGGGGACATCGTCGGAAGTGTGGTACCACGGTCGTGCTCTTGCTGTATTTCCATAATCTCGGATAGCTCAAATTTATTCGTTTCTTGTACCGAGGATTGATACCTTTCACATTAACCAAAAAAATAACAGTCACTGTGGCTCGATTCTCTTTGGCCTCCCGCTATACCATTATGGTCCACACTTCCAAATTTTTAAACCTTTATCTTCGGTCCATTTGTTCCACTGACTATAGATTTGTCGACTACACGTTCTAACAGACTGTTTCAGACCATCTTGTGGGAGCCCTCAAGACTATAATTTCTTGGTCTCCGATTTTATCCTAAAGTATGCGCCAGGGATTTTTTTGCTTGACAAAGTTAGTAATATTTTCTTTTTTGGTTCTCCCTGGCAGTATTCATGCCCACGAGATGTGCCAGAAATGCATTTGGGGTTATTCAAACAGGCCTCTCGTGAAGTACTCTCATAGTGTTCTGACAATAGAAAAAAATAAAGTATATATACAGGCTCCCCCTTTAAAACAGAAATATTAAACCTACTTCATTACTTTGTAATAACATAGCATTAAAAAAGATTTGTAACTGAGTAAATTTCTGGAACACCCTGTATCTCAAGAACTAGAGCCATTCTTGGAAAACTAATGTCATAATTTGAATACGTAAATATATACTTATAATTTCGATTATTTATGTTAGGTCAGAAAAAAAAAATTTTTTTTGTTGGCCAGTGGATATAAATTAGTATACTCACAAACCAAATAAATGAAATTTAACAACAAAAATACTTGACCATAATAAAAATAGAATAATTCTTGATACAAACAAAATATGAGAATTAAATGATTAAAACATGCTTCCACAATGACTAATAATATACCATGATAAGTACCAACTAACAACACAACAACACACAACAACAACAACAAACAACTAACAACAACAACAACAACACAACAACAACAACAACATACAACAACAACACACAACTATCCACAACTACAACAACAACATCCAACAACAACAACAACAACAACCAACAACAATCATCAAACATCACAAACAACATTACAACAACAACACAACAACAACCAACAACAACAACACTAACAACAACAACAACAACACAACAACAACAACAAACAAACATACAACAACAACAATCACACAAACAATCACAACAAACACACAACAATCACCAACAACAACAACAACCAATCAATCAATAAACAACAACCACAACAACAAACAACAACAACAACACACAACAACAACAACAACAATCACAACAACAACACAACACAAACAACAACAACAACAACAACAACTAACACAACACACAACAAACAAATCCACAGGGATGCAACCAAGCAACAACAACAACAACACAACAATCAAAGACTTTACAACAGACAACAATCAACATCAGATAACAACACAACAACAACAACAACACAGATCACCATTTCGTATATAGTTATATAATAATTAATCCTACTAAGTAATAATAATAAAATATATTTGATATATAATTTAATTTATATATAGTAATAATCTGGTTAATTACATAACATTCATCACAACAATATACTAATTAAAATTATATTGTGACGTTTATGTAATTAATATATTGTATACGAAGTTCATAAATACATCTTAAATTTAAAATATTGACCGAGAGCTTCCTTAAGTTTTAATTCATTTTTCAAGATTATAGAAGACTGACTTAAATTTTGTAACTTATAGTCATTTATCTCAAAATAAATGTTAAATGGCCTCAGATATTTTAAATAAATTTAGTTTACTTATTACTAAATTTAATTAAAATATAATAATTCGGAATGAACGGATATTAGTAGTTAACAAGGAAGTCTCAGAGACAACAAATTCAGTACCTCTAAGTTTATTATTTTTCCCTCTTTGAAATTTTTAATTTCTTGTTTAACAGGTCAAAAGTCATGAAGAATTAGTCAAAACATTTTTTGCGGAAAGAGAAGAGCAAAAGTGCAAATAAATTCTTTCCATGTGATGATGTAGAGCTGGCCCGGTTGATATGTGTGAAAATTGAAATGATGTTCCTGCCTCTATTTTCAGGGTTTGGGAAAAGTGTGCCTTGTGAGTAAAGATACTAATAATTTTGGGGTTTTTGGAGCTAAACTGCCCAACTTCCGTGGGCGCTAGTTTAAATATATTACAAATTCTTAGAAGCTGATCTTTCGCGAGGTTAAGTAGAACTTGGTAAAAATCTCTTTTTTGTCATGGTTCGTTATGTCATAAAGAACCTGGGAATTTTACTGTTATTATAGCCACTCTATTCTTAAGGTTCTTTTCCTGACCAATCTCTTTATCGAATTGGTCGTAAATTGTTTTGCTTTCTCGAAATACTATACTATAAGATATATACCTTATTTTATTATTACCTGGTATTCTTTTATAATATTTATAACTTATTTATAACTATACTACTATAATATATATATCTATATTGTTATAAAATATAACTATATATATATATATATATATATATATATATATATATATATATATATATATATATATATATATATATATATATATATATATTTGGGCTTGGTTGATTCAACATATATCCATACATATTAGGACAATGTTACGACGACATCGATCCATATAGCACAATGTTACGACGACATCGATCCATATAGCCCACAGCAGTAGAGATAGGTTAGGTTAGTTTTTTTGGCTCGTTAGTTTCCTTAACCAACCAATCAAAACTTAACTTAACCTAACCTAGCTCTACTGACAAAAATTAATTATTCCTACCGCCTACGGCGACCTTATGGATCGACTTTGCCGTGAACCTAGAACTAATCTGTATGGATATATATGAATTATTTTATCCGAATTATGAATATTTGGGATAAATACTGACCTTACTCAAAAACAGTTACCAAATCGTGATCAGAGCTTAAAAGTCTAGCAGAATTCATTGCTTTTAAGATTTTTTTTTTAATAATTTTTGAAAAGTTGTGCTCTTTAAATAACAATAATAATATTAGTGAGTGATTATAGTGTACCAAGACCATGGGCATTATTTAGGATTTTTTTTCCAATATTCCTTTTCAGCGTTAGATTCAGCCTTTTTGTTTATTAGATTCCTTCTTCCCATTTTCAGCTTATTTAGAGAACTGGTCTATTCTTTTGTCCGAACCATTAAATTAAATTTCCGATGAACAGGATCTCTCATTTGACTTAGAGGTTCTGCGTATATTGGGTGAATTCGTTAGAAGCATACAATACGCTAGTGAGTGTGAGTTACAAGTCAGCTGAGGGGATCTATGTTCTTTGACTAGGGTCCGTAAGTAATATTTTATCTGTTCCTGCGAAATTGACAGTTTTTAGTTCTGTTCTGAGAATTGATAATTTTGCGAACTTTGATGATGAAATTGCTTTTTTCTCGAGATTGGAAAAATGATGCCTTCTTTCTAATAGCCAATTTATGTAACATCGATAGATGTCGGGAAGTAGCTATGACTTAGATTTTTTACTGTCTTTTAATACTTAAACTGCCCTATTTTTTCCTAATTACTTAATAATTGAAAAAAGTTACAAACGCTCTTAGAATATTGCCTTTGCTTTGATGTACAACATATTTTTTTCACTATTTTTTTTCAAACAAAGTATTAAATAAATAAATCTCCCCTTTGAAATTACATTGCAACAGAAATAAAAAGGTTCTTTTTTTTTAGTCAATATATAACGATCGATATATCGATAAAGATTCGATTAATTGTTACATTAAAATTTGTTATGGTGTTGATATCGCAGATTGATATTGTTATATCGATCGTCCCTAACAAAATTGTGGGCATTTTACCTTGCGTCGAGAGCAAGGTAAAATTTGGCTTTGTTAAAATCACACTGAAATTTCTTTTTTACTGAAATTGAAATAACGATAATACTTTAACAGTATTAAATATTCTTTTATATTAATTTAATTAGAACTATATTTGGGAAATAATGTTGATAAAAATAGTTTTGAATAAAAGGTATAGGCAAGAATTTAGTGACAAAATAGCACATTATCCCGTGTCAGTTGTGTCGAGTCTTTAGTATATATTAGTTGTCAAGCGTAAAAATTTTTCCTAAATATTGATTTATAATTTTAAGTCATTTGAAGTATTAATTTTGATTTTAATATTATAATATTATTAATGTGGTGTTGGCTTATATTAAATTAAACAATTTAATGAGTTTGGATTAGGTAATGTTTCTTTGTATGTCACTTTATTTGTATGACTTTTCTCTCCACGCGAACAACTGTTTTGTAAAAGCTCGCTCGGTGAGTCTGTAGCTTAGCGGTCAGCTGATTACTTCTCAGAAATAGATAATATTCTTGTTTAAATAATATTTTAAAGCAAGAATTCGTATTATTATTATTATTATTATTATTATTATTATTATTATTATTATTATTATTATTATTATTATTATTATTATTATTATTATTATTATTTACAGGTTAGATAGGTTATTGTTGCGTGAATTTAACATAAATTGTCATTTATGTTATTCAAATAAACAATTATATAGTATTAATATAATTTTGATATTAGCGATTGGTCATAAATATTATAATTTTATTAGAAATATTTTGACCCTTTCACACATTAAATAAGTACTTACGAGCATTTACTTGAGTTATCAAGCAACAATTGTGAGTATTAACAGGTGAAGGTACATAAAACCAACACATTATTTATTATTATTATTATTATTATTATTATTATTATTATTATTATTATTATTATTATTATTATTATTATTATTATTATTATTATTATTATTATTATTATTATTATTATTATTATTATTATTCAAAAGGAATTTCATATCGAATTGTTTTTTTTTTCTTTTGGATTTTAAATATTAATTAAAGAAAATCAAATTTCTGAATTAAATTTTCTATACAATATTTCGAGGGTCATTTCTCGCAAATAATATTACAAATATCACTCATACAAAGCAGTTCGATCTTTTACCTTTTTCTGGCATTCTATAAAAGGAATCATATTTATTTATTTGGTTTGTACTAATTAGGGAGAGATAACAACCATTCATTTTTCATTATTATTTTTTTATATTGTGGAAACCGTGTTTACAATATTTTTTATTTATATTATTTTTATTACAATCGTACTAGGTAGGTGAACGCGGCTTTACCATCTACTGTTGTATTAAATATTAACTATCTCTTATTTTTTTTCTGGCTAATCACAGCTACTACCAAAGTACCTGGTCGTGTGCGCGTTAGGAGTAGTTGTGGTTGGGAAAGGTGTTCGACTGTTTGGTGGTGGCTGGTGCACCCTTTACCCACTATATATATATATATATATATATATATATATATATATATATATATATATATATATATATATATATATATATATATATATATATATATATATATATATATATATATATAATCAAAATCTCATAATGAAATAACAGTTTCGTTGAATTACTCTTAATAAACACAAATGAGAATTCATTTAGCTTTATTATATACGCAATGCGTTTAGGTAGAACCGAATAATAATAATAATAATAATAATAATAATAATAATAATAATAATAATAATAATAATAATAATAATAATAATAATAATAATAATAATAATAATAATAATAATAATAATAATAATAATAATAATAATAATAATAATGGGCAAGTTGTAGTAGTAGTTGCAATAGTTGTACTTTATTTTATTATTATTGTTGTTGTTGTTGTTGTGTTTACTGTTTTCGCAATTGTCATTAGAAAACTTTTGTAGTTATGAGAAATTTAAATTAATTTTAAACGGTTTGCTTAGGCCTGTCTTGTATAAAACTGTTTTTATTGATTTCCAAAATGAAAGTGACTGTTTTTTTTTTTCGAAGTTCGCGCCCTTTCACGGGCATTACCCTATTCTAAAAGGAGGACTGCGCTCTATTTAGTTTCTACCTAGTATCCGGACAATGGATCGAACCCTAGCCCCTTGCCTTGCTACTCTTTCATTCTACCGATTGTATATCACTTTAGTGAATGTGATCCTTGAATAGGATCATATGCTCTATTCTTTCCTCATATTGCTATCAGGACTGTGGAGTCGGGTTATTTTTGCCGGTTCTGACTCTGGTTGTGAATCTTTTTATTTTATAATAAAAATTTATTATGCTCCGTGCTCCTGCAATCCTTCCGCACACACAACAAAAAAAATGTTAATGACTCCAACTCATCATTGCACTATACTTGATGGGCAATAGAACTAATTAAAGACATAAGTAAACATTAAATTATATTATTTAGAACAAATAGAAGAAAGAAAAAAACAATGATTGAAAGAATTCCTTAGGAATATAAAATGTAGGAATTTATTCTGTTTCCCGCCGAATTTAATCTCCCTCACTTGAGGTTTTGCCTTTGCCTTTGTTGTGCTCACCGACGAAATTGGCATTAGGTTGGCGCAGAGCCACTGTACAGGGGTTTAATCTTACTTTTTAGCACTTTCATTATCATTATAAATTCCATTCTCGTGAACGATGATGATAACTTAAAAAAAAAAAATTGCTTTTTATTATTTTTTATTTTATATTACTTATTATCACGATAGGATTACACGAGGTTTGAACAATTTTAATCAAACTTTTCGAGGTAATTTATTAAAGCAGATTAAATTGTATCGCTAAATGATCGAGTGATTAATCAGTGTCGACAAATTTAATATATATATATAATTATATAATATATATATATATATATATATATATATATATATATATATATATATATATATATATATATATATATATATATATATATATATATATATATATATATATATATAACCTCCGGTGGCAAAAGACTAGACGCTAATAAAGCTTAAACCAGAGTTGGTGTAAAACCTGATCATTACAAAATTAATGGCTGACATGCCCGATGATATATAAGCATATAGCAAAGTAGTATATATAGCAGTTATATATATATATATATATATATGTTGTTATAGCAGGAAGAATATACATATAATATATATATATATATATATATATATATATATATATATATATATATTAAAATGGGAACATATAACTGAACATATAACTTTGAGGCTCATGATTTAAATGTTAATTTTACTGCTAATAGAAGGTTCATACTAGTAAATACTGGTAGATGGATGTGCATTCTTCTATTTTAGTTGCAACTTTTGTTCATTAGCCTCCCCAAAAAATGTTTAATTGAAGGTCAAAAATTTTAAACAATACCTTAAGTGTAAATATTTAATTGTGAAGTTTCCGGGGTGGGAGGTGTTTTGACTTCCTGTTCCAGGAGGAGTCGCAGTGGGCTGGGGGGTCTCCGTTTCGCTCCATTCCTTTTCTAGCAACTCCTCTCCTACACAGTAACCTCCTTTAGTTCCCTGTTATTAACCCTCCCCCAACCTCATCGCCCACTCGCCTTTCTTCCACCAACATTATTAGCAAATATAAATAATATTTTTGCTTTAAAGTTTTAATGTAGATTACTGTTATCCGTTTTTTTCAAATTTTCTTTACGTTCATAAATTTGTGAAGCTGTGCGAGTGTGTGGGTGGGTTTTTTAACTTTTAAGGTCTTATATTCTGATTCATTTAGTCTCTGTTTCCATTTTTATAAACATAAATTATAATAATTTTTATTTTTAAGGTTTTAATGCGTCTACAGCATTTATTTGCTTATTTTATTTTTACTTTGTTCATCATTTTTTTTTGTACGTGCTCTGTTTGTGTGTGTGTGTGTTTATTATGTTGGCGCGTTTTTTTTAGTAAAAACCCAATACAGTGGGCTTTTGGGTGGGCTGTGTATGGTCGATTGTGTGTGTTTGTTTGTGTGGGTGTCTGTTTGAATGACTGGACAGAGAAGATATAGGGGTGGGCGCAGGCTGGGGTTCTCTACTGACTTTGCCAACGTCCGTGGCCTGAATGCTAACCATGAATCTGTGGAATATCACCTCGCTAACTCTCAACCTAACATTTTATTATTGTCTGAGACCCAGCTAGCCCGGGATTCTTTTTCAAATAAACCTAATATCTCCAACAACTATATCTTTTTCTATAATTTCAGACTAAATGGTTTTAGTTTGTGCCTATGTAAACATTAACACTCCTGTAACACGTCTTCAGAATCTTAAATCTCCTAATTTCGATGTTCTATGGCTTAAAATCTCTCTCCCTACTACTACCATTATCTTGTGTTTCTGCTACTGCTCCCCTAACGGAACAGATTTTCACCTACTTTTTGAATATCTTACGAAACTTGGACCTGACGTTTGTGACTTCTTCCCATCCAAATGCTTATATCCTCTATTTAGGGGATTTCAACGTACATCATACTGAGTGGTTGGGCTCCTCTCATACTAATGCAGGAGGGGAGGAGGCCAAAACATTCAGTATTCTAAACGACCTGGAACAGTTAATTAAAGAACC
>JABUQX010008824.1:22500-42500 GCA_015478945.1 Trachelipus rathkii
TAAGAAGTATAGATTAAAGTTCAATGTGTTCAGATGGAGCCAATCTTAGGGTGTGCTAGTGTGAGAAGAATTGATAATGAGAGGAATGAACGTATTAGAGAGTAGTGTGGTGTGAAAAAGGGTAATAGAGGATAATGAAAGTATGTGAATGGTTTGGTCATGTTGGAACAGGATGAATGATAGTAGGTTGGTTAAGCGGATGTCATAGTTGTGAGTGTGTTTTGAAAACCGACGGGCTGGGAGACCGAAGAGAAAGTGGATTGAGTTGGTAACGAAAGTCTGAAGGAGAGAAATGTGAGTTTGGGAGAGAGGCAAGAATAAAGGTGCATGATAGGAGAGAAAATGGTGTGGGGTTTGGTATGGGGGCATGGTTGTGGCCCACCTGGGCAGGGATGCACCTTACATTGACGATTTTACCATAGTAGGGTCCGTCGCTGTCCATGATGCTTTTTGGGGTGGATTTTCTGTCTGTGCCGAGCTCTCACTAATTAATGGACAGGGGGGCGGTAAGGCTTGGGCTTTCTTTTCGACGTTTGTCATGTTCCTACTGCTTTTCTTTTCCGATGCTTGTAACCGCACCTTACCCCATCTTGGGGCAAAGAGGGAAGGTGAAAGAAAGAAAGAAAGAAAAGAAAATTTCAACTATAACGAGTATATGATCGACAACACTTTGAAAGGACATCCTTAATGATAAATTTCTAATTTCTGGTATTTCTAATTCATAAATATGAAAAGGAGTGTTAAATTCAAGCGTTTTCCATGGTTTACCACAAAATATTAAACGAGGAGGGTATATACAAAATGTAAAAAATTTGAAAAAATATTGGCATTTCGATTAAAAATATTTTGATAAAAAACAACACTACAATAAGAATTAAACCTTTCACCATAAGTTGATAAGCTTTCATAAAGATGTACTATTTCAGGAATATTTATTACATTTATTTTTTCTCCACAGACAAGAGTATCATCCAAACCTCCGTTCGAAATTAAACGATAAGGAAATTTTAATTGATATTTAGTAGCAATTGTTTTAAGTATATTTTTCCTACACAGACTAGTATGTATTAATTAATTTTAACTCTCTATGTTTCACTTCAAATCTCATACACCATAAATGAATAAAGAGTACCATATTCACAAACCATCCGTGGATAGTGCACTATAAAATGATGCTTAAGCTTTAAATTAGAACCAGGAAATAAACTTAAATACAATTCATGATGATCTGAAATCAAAGTAGATAATAAAACATGTATTTCCTTTTGAAGTGTTTGAAAATAAAATAACCAAAATTTCTCATTCACGTGGTACATAACTTCCAATAAGATTAGTAAATATATTTACAAATTAAATCATATTTTACGTCGGGTACTACAGCTTCATTTTCTCCGTAACTATATAAGCGGAGCCTATTATTTAAAGTTTCAATTGAAAAAATATTTACTTCTACATAAAAAAGTATGATCTTACTCCAATCAAAGTTACAAACACCATCTTTTATATCGTGCATTATATCACCAATATATTTGTCCAATATATAAACTTTGAAACTTTTTAAAAATGAATTCCGATCTTAAACCAGTTTCTGAAGGCATATTTAGTAGTACCTCTCTTTCATATTGATCTTTATTCCTCAGTAAGAAAATGTCTTCAGCTGTTTGTCTTTGCAGTATTTCTTTGTTCGCTTTACAATGCCTACAGTAATAATTCGCATTAAAACTTTGAACAAACCCTCCAATTGTATTCATAACCAAATTATCACCAAGAAGTGATAGCAGCTGAAAATAAATTGTAAAGGTTCTATTACCGATTTTCACTTCAATACCTTCTGCTTATAAATAATTTAAATCATTTATCTTGTTGAAAATAATTTCGTTATCAAATATTCGCATATCTGATGAATAAGATAACATTAATAAAAAAAAAATTTTAATCGCGATTGAAACTTTTTGGGAAAACATCGAATAGAGAAGTAAAATGCTCCTATTTTGTTCTTACCAGCATGTGAACCCAATGGATTGCCACATTCAAAATCATCATAGTAAAGAAGTGGAAAAACTTTTCTTCCCGGGTATCTTAATTTACTAGTGGCCATATTACCATTGCTAATATCATTTAAAAGTGCAGATTCGGAACAAGAATCCATATATTTACATGCAATATCATAAACGTCATCAATGGAGAACACATTTCAAGGTATCAATAATAGGAAAATAAAAAATACGTATTGGAAGTTTTTCAATGACGATTTTAAAATTAAATTTCTTCAACTAGTTTTATATCCTATTGTTATAAGCTGAGGATCAACATAGAACTCGTTTTTACGTATTTACTTTAAAGTTAAGAATTCACTATAAAATAATGAAAATGGATTTTGAACGCTATTAAAAACCTGTTCAAGAAAAAAAAAAAAAAAAAAAAAAAAAAAAAAAAAAAAAAAAAAAAAAAAAAAAAAAAAAAAAAAAAAAAAAAAAAAATCATGAAATTTAGAAAGAACCTTGTTTTTAAGTAAGTGCAAGAAAGATGAATTAAAAATTAGATTCTCAGCTTGGAATATTTCTTCTTTAATTTTCTTTCTTGATGCATAATCATTATGAAATTTTTGAGAGGCAAATTGCAAAACTTCTTCCTCGAATTTACTTTGTAGTTCAGAAACAATATCATCATAATCGATCATTTCTAAAGGATGAAAAAAATTACTATTAAATAGATTATAATTTTGATGTTTCAAAAGAGATTGAATATTATTACTAGAGGTACCGCTTGAAGACGCTAAAAGATTATAATTATTAGAACTACAAAAATCAATTTGAGAATTTGTTTTGGTTTTTGGTTTTTGTAACTTTGATGCGAGTTTAAAACATTTAACATGAAACAAATGTTTTTTTCAAATGCCTTTTAAAGAAATATTTTATACAAAATTGCTTATGGGAATTACCTTGCCCACATATAAATTTACTTTCAGAATATTCCTCTGGGTGAAAAACTTGTAAATACAAAATTAAACTAGCAACACTAGGTACTTTTTCCCTACAATAAAAGCAAAAATAACTAAATTTAGCAAATTCCATTTTATGACTAAAAACTTTAATTTTATCAAAAGTCTAATCAGAAATTTCATCGGTATTATATGAAGTAATATCAGAAATTAATTCACAAACATCAGAAACTGTCTTATCCTACTCTGTTTTAATTTCAAAAAAGTATTTTTGGATGAATAACCAGACTTGAAGATTCAATTGGTACTGGAGGTAAAGTACATGAAAAGCTTTAAAGCAGTTTTCAACAGCCTTTAAGAGTGAATCAAATCCATATAAAACAGAATTCATTACGCCGTAGCATTGAACTGCATTCAGATCTTTTCCCTGAATAATTACAAATGGTTGCATGTGTAAAGACATTTCCCCAAGTTTTTCTTATCTTCTAGATATGATGATAGGAATATCCTCAGCATTCTGAAAAAGAAATATATTAATAGAAAAATAGCATAAATCATAAAACTACCAATTCAAGGAATATTAAGTAATAAAAGTTATTAGAGGAAAATTTTTTAGCTTAGTAGAAATGTATAACACACAACTAAATAAAATTACCTGAGCATGAATCATAAAGGCCTCTTGCATGTCACCTTTTGAAGGATTTTAAAATGCATTCTATTTGGAGTGAAGTTCAACTTTTTTAACTTTTAGCAGCAAGGTAAGAAATACAGAAGAACAGCATGAGACTAATTTTGAATGAAAAAAATACGGCTCTTTTGGGGTTGACCTTAAAAACTTTGGCTCTTTAAACAAAAATTTCAATTCTCATAGCATAACACTAGGAGGAAGAAAGAAGAAAAGAAAAAAATGTCAAAAATAGTAAGGAAAAAATTACAGTTATCAAATCCAACTATGTGTATGGATGGTAATGTTAAAGTATATGTTGGATGTTAAATCAATGAGGTATAGGAATGGGATTATCGGATCATATGTTGTTCTATGTAAAAATTAAGTTAGTGGGGAGGCTTGGATGGAGAGAGGAAGGTGATACGAAGAGTAGGTAAGGAATTAAAAGAGTGAAAATTAAATGAACAAGACAAAAGGATAGTATGTAGAAGCCGCTCCTGCAGTAAATCAGTTGAATAACCGAACAGTTGATACTGAAAAAATCTGGGGGCAAAAAATGAAGGAAGCAATTGTTATAGTGCAAAGGAAGTGTGTGGATGTGCTAAATAAAGTAGGAAGTAAGAATGTTAACAGCGAATGGTGGAATGAAGAGGTGAGGAAAGCGGTTAAAGATAAAAAAAAAAAAACGTGGTTAGATAATACTAAAGCAAAATGATGAAATCTCCAAAAGAAAGATACTTGGAATTATAAGGGAGGAAAAAAGAAATACTAAAAGGGTGCATACGTAGGAGAAAACAAGAGGTAAATATGAACAGTTTGGAAGGAGGATGAATGGGGACATACAAGGGAATAGAGAGCTCTTCTGGAAGGAAGCGCGAAAGGTTAAGAATGAGAATAAAAATCTGCTTAGAATTAATGAATAGGGATTGTGCTTTTGTAACTGATGAAATGAATGTGAGGAGTGTGGAAAAACACTTCGAAAATCTGCACAATATTAACAGTAATGAAAAGAGTGACAGTGAATGTATTATTTGATGGTGCAAGAAGGAATCGGTATTTTGGGGATGAGGTTATTAGTAAGAGGAGGGGAGGTAATGGATAGAGTGAAAGTTGAAGAATGGCAAATCCGCAGGTATAGATGAAATTACTGGTGAAATGATCAAGAACGGAGGCGAGATGGTGATCGAGTGGATTTGGAATTGTGTAACAAAGCTTTTATGGGGGGTATAGATAGTTCAAAGGGATTGGAGGAGAACGGTAATAGTACCCACTTATATAAGGTGGGGAGAAAAGAGGGAACTGTAGGGATTATACTGTAGGGGAATAAGTTTTATTGAGTGTTGTAGGGAAGGTATATGCTGGTATTTTGGTCGAAAGAAAGTGCGTCAGTGACTGAAGGACTGATTGGTGAGAAGAACAAAGGTGCGTTTAGGAGTGGTAGAGGATGTGTGTGGATCAAATCTTTACATTGAAACAAATAGTTGAGAAAATAAAGAGAAGGAACTAAATTATATCTAGGTTTTATGGATTTGCAACAGGCGTATGATAGGATTAATAGGGAAGCTCTATGGCAGGTGTTAGTGATATATGGTGTTGGTGGTAGGCTTCTGAATGGAATCAAAAGTATGTATGACGATAGTGAAGCGTGTGTAAGAATAAATGGTGTCAATGGTGATTGGTTTTTAGGATTAATAGCGGAGTGAGACAGGGTTGTGTTATGTCTCCTTGGTTTCATTCAATTTGTATATGGATGGGGTTATGAAAGGAATTCGAGGTGGGGATGGCAGGAAATAATTGTTAGAATGATGGAGAATGGAGATGAGTGGAGGGGGCCCTACCTAATGCTGATGATTTGGTTTGTGTGGCGAATCTGAGAGAGAGTTTGGAGAGAGGATTGGTAGAGAGATTTGACAGGGTGTGTAAAAGGAGGGGCTTGAAAGTTAACGTGGATAAGAGTAAGGTTATGGTTGTGAGTGAGGACACTCCTCAGTGTGAAGTTATGTTAGATGGTGAGCAGCTGGAACAAGTGTCTGAGTTTAAATATTTAGGATTTATATGTTTGGATAAACAGAAAAGGGCCGGACGATACAGAGTGTAGTAGGAAAGTTGTGGGCCAGCAGGAAAGTGGCTACCCCAGGTACCACCCAGTTAAATCGTTGGTGAGAATGCAAAGGGACAGCTAAGTCTTGAGTGTGCTAGGGTCTTACATGAGGGGTATGTTGTTACCTGTGTTGTGTATGAGTAGTGAGGCTATTATTTGGAATAAGAAGTATAGATCTAAAGTTCAATGTTCAGATGGACAATCTTAAGAACGTGGTGTACTAGGTGTGAGAAGAATTGATAAAGAGAGGGAAGGAACGTATTAGAGAGTGGTGTGGTGTGAAGAAAAAGGAATTAAATGAGAGGGAATAAAAATGAGAGAGTAATATTTTAGATGGTTTGATGTTATGTAATGGAAGGATGGAATGATAGTAGGTTGGTTAAGCGGATGTAAATTGGTGAGTGTGTTGGGAACCGACCGGCTGGGAGACTACCGAAGAAAGTGGATTGAGTCGGTGAAGAAGAGAAAGAAGAGAAATGAGAGTTTGGCAGAAGCGAGAATAAAAGGTGCATGATAGGAGAGGATGGGGTTTTGTATGGGGCATGGTTGTGGCCCACCTGGGCCAGGAGATGAACCCTACACTTGACGAGATGCCATAGTGAAGGGTCCGTCGCGGTCCCGCATGATACTCTAGGGTGGATTTTCTGTCTGTGACGAGCTCTCACTGAAAATTAATGGTACAGAGGGGCAGTAGGCTGGGCTTTCTTTCGACGTTTGTCATGTTCCCCTACTGCTTTTCTTTACCGAAGATTACAGCTAAAATTAAAGCTAAAGGATCAAAGAGGAAGGTGAAGAAAGAAAAGAAAAGAAATATATATATATATATATATATATATATATATATATAACATAATAATAATATAATAATAATATATATATATATATATATATATATATATATATATATAATATATATATATATATATATATATATATATATATATATATAAAGGCTTGGGTTCAAGTACATTTTATCAAGTAAAAGTACTCTATAGATTTGTTCAAGTACAGAGTATTTCTAGAATTTGTTCAATTTTATAAGTACAGGTACCTAACGGTACAAGGTACTTTTTGGCGAAAACTTTATAATAACTATATAATATATATATATATATATATATGTATATAATAATAATATATGTACAACTGCTGCTGATATATATATATATATAGCTTATATATATATATATATAACTGCTCTATGCCTATATATTTATATATATCATCATCATCATCATCATGCATCGTCAACGACCATCATCAGTATCACATCACCATCATCATCGAAATAAAATATGCCACCTTCTCGTCAAAACTGGGGGTAAAGATTGCGTGATGAAGTAGTAGAAGAGAAGATTATGAAGAATGTCAGAAAGCTCAGCCTTACTGCCCCCTTTATATCTTTTAGTGAGAACTCGTCGTAGTTAGAAAATCCACCCTAAGAAGCTTCTTTGGGACGGCATGGACCCTCACTATGGCATCTCTTCAATGTGGGGTTCATCCCTTGGCTCATGAGCTACAACCATGCCCTCTCACAAAAACTGATTAGTTCACTCCTATTATCTGCCACTCTTGCCTGCAGCTCCATTTCTGCCCTCCAGGCATTCCTTACTGACTTAATCCACTTTTTTTCGGTCTACCAGCCGGTCGATTCCCAACACACTCACTACTATACATCCGTTTAACCAACCGACTATCTTCCATCCTTTCCACATGACCAAACCATCTCAACGTACTTTCATTTATTCTCTCATTTACCCCTTTCTTTACTTCACACAACTCTCAAAAACGTTTATTCCCAATTTTATCAATTTTTCTCACACCTAACACACCCCTAAGAATGTCCATCTGAACACATTGTACATTAGATCAATACCTCTTATTCCACACCATAGTCTCACTACTATACATTAACACAGGTAACAATATACCCTCATGTTAGACCCTATAGCGCACTCAAGACTTAGTCCCTTTACATTCACCAACGATTTAATTGCACCAGCCATCTTCCTGCCATTCACACCTTTTTTACTACACTCTGCATCATCCATTCCCTTTTCATCCAACATTTATCTTAAATATTTAAACTCAAGACACTTTTTCCAGATGTTAACTATCTAACATAACTTCACACACCAGGCTGCGTCCTCACTCCACAACCATAACCTTTAACTCTTATCTACCCGTTTACTTTCAACCCTTCCTTTACAAACCCTGCAATCTCTACCGATCCTCTCAAACTCACTTCAGATTCGCGACACAAAACCAAATCATCCGCATATAATAGGTAAGGAACCCTCCACTCTTCCATTCTCCATCATTCTAGCATCAACCACTGCCACCCCCACCTCTAATTCTTTCATAATCCCATCCATATAGAAATTGAATAACCAAGGAGACATAACACATCCCTGCCTCACTCTGCTTTGTGCTGTTATTGACAATCACTTTCCGACTCTATTTATTCTTTCCACGCTTCACTATCGTCATACATACTTTTAGTTCCATTCAGAAAGCTTACCATCAACATCATATATGACTAACACCTGCCATAGAGCTTCCCTATTAATCCTATCGTACGCCTGTTGCAAATCCATAAAACGTAAATACAATTCTTCTCCTCCCTCCCTTCGGAACTATACCCTCCATAAAACACTTTGCTACACAACTTCCAAATCCAATCAATCACCATCTCTCCTATATACTTTTACTGGATTGACGACAAAATTTTGTTCTTTCATTCCTCATATTTTTAAAATCAACTTAATTAAAACTCTTTTTGACAGGAGAGACAAAATTTCGTCATCTTATGTTAATTTTACAAAAGAACTTGATTTCTTGAAAACATCATTTCTGAAGAATGGGTTCCCAGAATTTATAATTGACTCAACTTTTCGAAAATTACTTTCAGCAAAATTTAAGGAGATAAATCTCAGGCTAAATTAACGCTGCTAAGGATATTTTGTATATGGGGTTGCCTTTTCTTGGGGAAAATCAGTTGCGCAATCTGTCGTACAATTGACGTGGTTTTAAAAACAACTTTACAGTTTAAATTTAGATTTATATTTTCGAGTGAAAACACAAATTTGGGAAATATTTTAAATTTAAAGATAAACTCCTTTTACCTCTATGCTTATCAGTAATATATCATTACAAGTGCGGTGACTGCGATGCCACCTACATAGGAAAGACAATACGAAGCCTTTCCATACATATTGATGAGCATAAAGGCATTTCATTAAGAACTCTAGACCATTTACATCATTCCCCCTATTCAGCTATAAATGCTCATTCTCTTCAGGAAAACGACCATATATATACAGGATACGAATTTTGGAATATTAGCCCCAAACTGAGGAACCCGATCTTCAGTTGTTAGAATCCTTGTATATTTGGAATCTCAAATCGACCTTAAATGAAAATCTAAATTTTAACAATTTTTTAATACTGAAGGGGAAGGATCCAATATTAGAGATTTTGGGACCCCATTTTACCCCCCACCTAAAAATGGACATAGAATTCTTAATTTTCAGACAATTTTGATGGGGAAATTGCAAACCGCAGCCTTTTCTGACATCTAGAACGTCATTTTCGGGTGTTTTTCTGTGTCTGTAGTCATTGTTTCGGCGTTTTCATTTTTTCAGAACCTAATTTTTTTATATTTTTTCGTATCGACTTCTGCATTTTTTTTAAATAACTTCAAACTTGAAATATACATAGATGAGTCTATTATGCACAAAATGCACATAGAAGATTTTTGATTTTTGGAAAATTGTGCTCAGCAATTAAAAAAAAAAAAAGTTTTGAAATTCGACATTGCTGAGCACAATTTTTCAAAAATCAAAAACCTTCTATGTGTATTTCGTGTGAAATAGACCCATCTATGTATATTTCAAGTTTGAAGTCATTTCGAAAAAAAATTGTAGAAGTTGATACGAAAAAATGTCAAAAAATTAGGTTTGGAAAAAATGAAAACGCCGAAACAATGACTACAGACAGAAAAACACCCGAAAATGACGTTTTAGAGGTCAGAAAAAGCTGCGTTTGTTTTTTTCCCCATCAAAATTGTCTGAAAATTAAGAATTTTATGTCCATTTTTAGGTGGGGCTAAAATGGGGTCCCAAAATCTCCAATATTGGATCCTCCCCTTCATGAAGTGAGATATTGTTTAAATCATGAATTCTTAACCACATAATAATGTAATCATTAACTTATCTATATGGTTTATTTATTTCAACTTTATTTTATTTTAACTTTTAATTAATTTTATATACAGTGTTTAAAATTTTATCATTATATTAAGTCTTGAAAATGGGAAGAAGGATTCTTACCCGAAACTAGTCGGCTAAATAATTTAAAATGTTCAAATTCGTTTTGGTTATACTCGCTATATATATATATATATATATATATATATATATATATATATATATATATATCTATACCATATATATATATATATATATATATTTATTATATATATATATATATATATATATATATATATATATATATATATATATATATATATATATATATATATAATATTTATATTTACACTTGCCAACCTATATCTTCCAAATAATTTAAACCCCTGATCCCCCTGTCTATATATATATATATATATATATATATATATATATATATATATATATATATATATATATATATATATATATATATATATAGGCCTATATATATATCCTTGGCATTTCTCCATATTAAAATATATAAGGAAAACAACAAATTTCACACAAGCGTTTATAGGAAACCAACATTCACAGGATTAACAACTAAATTCAATTCATTTATCCGCATGTTTATAAAATTAATTTACTTAAAAAACGTTTTCGATAGAGCATGAAGTCTCTTCACATATATTAATCTTTCGAATGAATTGGACTTCCTAAAGACGCTATTTCTAAGAAATGGATTCCCAGGTTTTATCATTGACAACATATTTAGGAAATGACTTTGGTTAAAATTTCAGCAAATATCCTGCACTAAATTAACTGTACCTAAAGAAATTCTGTATATGAAATTACCTTTTATGGGGAGAGCGAGTTGTGAAATTGAACGCAGAATTAAAGGAATATTAAAATCAAATTACTCCCAGTCCCAGTTCAACTTCAGATTAGCTTTTTCAAATGAAAATAAAATTGGAAAATTCTTCAAAGTTAAAGATAAACTTCCTTTACCTTTAGGTTCATCAGTGATATTCAAATACAAGTGCGATGGGCTGTGATGCCACCTACATAGGAAAAACTACTCGTAGTCTTTCTATTCACTGTGCTGAACATAAGGTATCTCCTATAGAACTTTTGGAACATTTGCACCTATCTTTATACTCTGCAATCAATTCTCATTCTCTTCAGAAAAATCATCCTATACAAGATTCAAATTTCAATATTTTAAGACTTTGGAAAAGAACCTGACCTCCATTCTTTGGAATCCTTATATATATTTGGCACCACGCTCCAAAGCTGAATGAAAATTTACAAACTGAAAATATTTTAATATTAAAGTAGAGTTTTGTCGCTTAGTGATACTTTTTCATATATATTAGCAAAAATTTATTTATATGTAACTTTTATGTATTTTTAAGCATTATTTACATTTAAAAACATGTTATATTATTCTGTATAATCTAAGCCTTGATAATGGGTAGACGTGTAATTAACCCGAAACTAGCCGGTATAATAAAATGCTTAGATTTGTTTTGGTCATTTATAGCCATTTTATATACCTATATATATATAAATCCATAACATACTATATATATATATATATATATATAATAAATTATTGCTATTTAAGTTGGCAGATATGTAAGTAGAGATTCAAATATATATATATATATATATATATATATATATATATATATCTTTCAACGCATATATATATATGTATATATATATATATATATAGGCGTTCCGCAGGGTAGTGTTTTAAGTGTACTACTATTTGCTCTCGGATTTAATATTGTTACCTCTATTCCATCGACTGTCAATTTTTCTCTATGTCGATGACCTTGCATTATACATAGCCGGTGCCAGGCTGCCCTTTCTCGAACGGCAACTTCAGCTAGCTATTAAAAATATTTCACAGTGGGCTAAACTCCCCTTGGCTTCCATTTTCTCCCACAAAACCTCGCTTAGTGCTTTAGAAAAAGGGGAATCGAAGAGCACACCACCTTCTTCCAGCGAACCTAACCTTAGCATGGTTCGCTTCCCATTCCTCTCTTCACAGGTCAAATTTCGGAACTCGCGTCTAGATGACCATAACATATGCGCATATTAAATACTAAAAGCAACGTCATCGCACCTTGACCTGTTACGTCATCTCGCCTCCAAAATCTTGGGGTGCTGATCTCAAGTCCCTTTTACGTCTTTACGTGGCTCTAATCCAGTCGAAACTGGATTATGGCTGTGCAGTATGATCGAGGCCTCCATAACACTACCACTACCTGTTAGATCCATCCAAACGAAGCGTCCGTATCTCCACTGGGCTTTCGATCGTCCCCAGGTGAAGGCCTTGAAGTTGAATCCAATGTGATGCCACTCTCTTCGAAAGGAGTACATCATGTGTACAAGTTATCTTCGTTTTCAAAACCCAATACCGTCTGCTCTGACACAAATTCTACCCAGGAGGGTACCTCAAAATCTAATTACTGGTCATTTGCAAAGACGGTTCATAACATCTTTAATTTCCTCCAACATCCCTTTTCAAAAGGTCTGCCTTTCTCTTTTGAGAAGAATATACACCTTGGCTATTCCCCTCTCCTACCATTTGCTTGGCTCTGACATCTCTCTCCAAATCTAGCCATCCTGCTGCTGTTAAAAGCATCATTCCTGTCTCATACCGCAATTCACGATGAATTTACTCCAGTGTTTGCTGTCTAAAACAGGGGACAGTGTGGATGCGTCTGTCTTCTCTGACCGCAACCTCTCCCCCATACCCTTCCCCCTTATGCTTCAATTTTACAGCAGAGTTAACGGCTATAATGATTGCACTTTCTCGAATTCTAATCCTTAACCAAGATCACTCATATGTCGTTTATTCCAGATTCGCTTAGCGCTTCAGCGCTTAAAACCTGTTCTAAAAACGCAATGGGTCAGCTGTACAGCAGACTCACCGACTTCACCCTCCGTAAGAAGACTGGTATTTTATGTTGGACTCCCATAAAAACAGGGTAACTGGCAATGAAATCATGACAGAGAGGCCAATGGCCGCCTCACTGCCTCGGAGTTGTTCCCAGGTACCTCCCGGATGCCATTCGACAAGGTCGCCTCCCCATCAACTGATTACTATCCTGCTCTCCGACGGGGCTTTCGATCTTGTTGGCAAAAGTGCTGGACGAGATCGGCGGGGAAGAAAACTCAGAAACATAAAGCCGAACATTGGTAGTGAATTAACCTCCCACAGACAGCGCACTGATGCTTGCACGCCTCCGTATTGGCCACACCACTATCACTCACAGTCACTATATGTCCCACGGACCCTACCCATTTGCAAATTTTGCCGTCGCCCGCCACACCCCGCAATCTGTTCATCATATATTCATTGATTGTTCTCATCTGGACCCTATTCGCTGTCGTTATTTTCCTACTTTACGGTCCATAACACCTAAAAGATTCCATATCTTATCTGAATCTTCCACTTTAGCAGTAACTCTATTTTCTTGTATATTCAAGTGAATATTCTTTATAGCATTTGATTTTGTTATGTAATTTAAGACTAATAACAATACAAGGATAAAATTTTATGTTTAGTTTTTATTTATTTTTGTGACTGAATATTCATTTCACCACCAATCAAATCTTTCTTTGACATTTGAAACATATATATATGACAGGGCCCTCTCCCATGGTACTTCTTTGATTTTTCAGCCCAGTGTAGCCACTTCATTGTGAAACCGTGGTGGGTCCTGTACACTAACTCAATAAAAAAAAAAAAAAAAAATATATATATATATATATATATATATATATATATATATATATATATATATATATATATATATATATATATATATATATATATATATATAATATATATATATATATATATATATATACTATCTTCTCCTGCTATAATGACATAACTTTATATTCGTAAATGGAAATTTATTCAGAATATATAAGGAATAATAATATCAATACGTAGAAAAATGATAAAAAAATATTGGCAGAGTTAAAAATGGCAAGGGTAGCACAGGTACTTTCTGCTGGATTTTCTCAAGTACAAGAGGGGCAAGTGATACAAGTACATGAGTTTTAGAAACTGCAAGTACAAGTACAAGTACTCAAAAAATGTACTTAAGTACAAGTACAGTACTTGTACTTGGGAACTAACCAGATATATATATATATATAACCTTATATATATATATATATATATATATATACATATATATATATATATATATATATATATATATATATATGCTTATATATATATATATAACTCTTTATTTATACTCACTCAAGAGTGTGCCCGGACTGCAGTACCGGTTCCGGCCGGAACTGGAATTAGCCGGAATCACGAAAAGTTCGGCCGGAGTTCTTGACGGAACCGGAATTTCTTTGGACTTTCGTAACCACTTGAGAAGTATAAAGCAAAGAATACTTTATATTTTCCCAACATAAATCTTATATTTAGTACAACGCCACTTCTTAAACATATCTAAAATCATCATTGAAGAGAATATCTGGAAGTTCAAAAATTTTAATACAAAGGGAGAGTCTTTTTTATTTTCTAGAACAGGGAGAAACACAAAAAGAGCATTAGTTAAACCGTGAAATAAGTGATTTTGGGGAGGTTTCTCCTAAAGCAGGTGGCATATCAAGCTGACCCCAATTCACAGAAATAATGATTTTTATCACTTGTGAGTAACCAGCCGTTCACAGTCACAGAAGAGAGAAGACGCCCTTGAACTTCCATTATGCCCATCTTCAGCAAATCTTTTCTCATTCGGTGGTCAGGAACTCGTTCTACCTGAAAATAAGACAAAGTAGCATGGAAGTGAGAGGTCAGCAGTATTCAAAGAAGTTATCTAAGGCTGATCAGATATCATTACTACAGATATATAGAGCTAAATAATTCAAACAACTCATTTATACTCTTTAACTTCCACTTTGCTCTGACACCAGCGAGTTTGAAAAAATGGACTGTACTCCATTGCAAGTATTTCCCAAGTTCTCATTCTGGAATTATGATCTATATAACTTTCAAATTAAGATGAATCTTTGGTAAATTCCTCCTAACAATCCATTTGATCCTTTACTATGAGATGGAGGGATATACAACAGCGAAACTTGGAACAGGTGTAGCAGGATCCTTATGGGTTTCTTATTTTCCTCATGCACTTCATTTATTAAAGATGCCCTATTTTCTCAAAGAACAGTGTGGTTTAATAAAGAAATGTAGTATTTGTACACATTTGAATCATTCCAGTTTTTAAGCTACTTAACGAACTTAAGAAATACAAAAGAACTTGGATCACTTGCATCTTGCAGAAGCCCACTTATGCCTTAAAACTCAAGATGTTAATACAAAAGTTGGGAGCATAGCTTTCACTATTTGATTCTAAGAAAAATTAGATGTTTGAAAAAAGATATATGCAGTTTATATTATAGAACCAATCCAATCTATTTTAGCTTTGACTGCTAATAAAAATGGCAAATACTTGAAAAAATTATAAGAGTTTTGCAACCATTTCTCATGGTTACAGGCAAACTATAAGGCAAAATCAATTATATCATTAATTATTCTACATATTTGAGCTCTCTAGCATTATCTCCCAAACTCTGAGGATGACAGCAGAGAGCCAAAGAAGAAAGGAGCTGAAGAAGGAATTTAGATTTATGAATAAAAAGGAAAAGAAAGGATCAATAGACATATATCAAAACAAAATAATTGTTTTAAATATGCAGTAGACCAAGATACTAACAGACTACATTTTCTAATGAGATAAGAGAATTGAGTAGAAAGGATGCTTGAAAAAATATGCAAATAATTGAAGGTAGAAAGTGATAATAATAGTAGCAGTACAGAAGAAGGTTTATGATTGGTCATTTTCAAAGCTTAGGCATTATCTACAAATAAACTTAGTTTGAAAAGTGCCTCTAAAATCATGGGGGCACATTAGAAAAGAAATTACCCACTGCCAAAAGTTACTTGGTTTTATAGAAACTTGAAGAAAGTGAAAGTGACAGCGAGTCAGTTAGTGTAAAAAAAGAAAGGAAAAAAAAAGAAAAATCAGTGGCTCTTCAAAAGATGAAATTCTAAAGTGAGAAATTTACTTTTCTTGCCAGAAAAATCAATTTCTAATCTGGAAAAGAAGAATTCCTTAATTGGTGGAAGTGAACTAAAGCTAAATTCCCCAAACTATAGCAGTACTATTTAAAAATTACTCTCTCAGTCTCCTCCATATGTTCCAGAGAGGTATTTTCATTTATAGAAGAATATATTTGCAGGGAAAAAACGTTTAAAAAATATCGTCCAATACTGGTGAACAGTTTTTCTTTTACTTCATCACAATTCAGCAATATTTTCATAAGTGTTTAAAGAAAGTTATATCTTTAACACCATATATATATATATATACTTGTATATATATATATATATATATATGTATATATATAATATATATATATATATATATATGCTATATATATATATACTTTCCATAACTATATATATATATATATATTAGATGTTGCCGATACCAAAATTTGAGGCCGATACCGATACCGATACAAGTATAATTTTTTTCATTGCGATACCGATAAATACCGATACCGATGCCAAAAATTTTTTTTTGCGTGCGATATGATGCGTACTTTATCCCTACTATCGCACAAATACATATGTATATGGCAGCTATATATATACCTTAACTTCTACATACCCTGCTGCTGCTAATATATATATATGTAATAATATATGCTCTCTATATCTTATATATATATGCCACCCTCCTTCTCCCTACCTTATATAATGGTGATGCGAAGGTAACATCCGCATCATCGCATCCGCGCTTTTCTCACCGGATGTTGCGCTGATATTTATTATCGAGATTTAAAGAATTTCATAATAAAAATACTTGAAGATGAATCTCAACGCAAATTAAATGAGAACTGTAGGACTCGACTCCAACATTAATGGCCAGTGACTCAGATCTGCGTCATGAAGTTCACTTAATAATTTGAGAGTCAACAGAGTCGCATGAGATTAATGATGCCAGAAAATCCAGCATATCTACCTTCTGTCTCCGATGCTTAATACCAAATTTAATCTCAACGTTAGGAAAGAATTTGAGAATATCTTCAGAGTAAAATGATGAGTTTTAAAGATTTAGATCGTAAAACTAGAGCTAAAAATACGCTTCAGTTCTGTGGAAATTAATGACCTCATGCTATTGCAACTTACTTAGATCCACGTTATAAAGGCAAGTTTTTTTGTACCAATATTAGAACAAGTTAAAAGAATGTGTAACTTATTACAGTTGAAAAACTTCAAATCCCAGATAGTCTATAAATTCATATAAAGGAAATAAACTAATGATCTGGAGACCATCCTACTATTGAAATCAAGCAACAAGTTCTTTTCCGGGAAGAATTTCTACGGTCCAATGTGCAAAGAAACATACACATTGCCAAGATGTAGATGCAGAAATAGTTGAAACTTACTAGATACAGGCTGAATGCACTATCAGTTGTGGTGAAAGTTAAACAAAATGGGCGCAACGCTTAAAGTAAGCACAAGGAAATCAGTCTGTCCTCCAGCACAAGTGTTCAAAGTAAAGAGAATGTTTATAATGCTGGGCTGTATATGATGAAACGAAAAACAGACTCTCAACCTTAAAAAGAGCGTAGTGATGTTTTCTTAAGCTCACCTTCCTATATTTACATTTCAATACTAGTGCAAAAAAGTATATAATCCTTTGTAAAATATCTTTCATTAAGGTCGGAGGATAGGGAAAAGAGGCTGGTGGGGTGCATTTGAGTTGGGTCCCCGTCTCACTCGTAACAATTATATTAATAGATTATGGCTAAAACTCGAAAAATATATTAGGCATATATATATATATATATATATATATATATATATATAAATATATATATATATATATATATATATATATATCATAACATATATATATATATATATATTAGACAATCCACATCCACGGATGTTAAATGAAATCCTGCCTACGCCCATGCATATATATATATATATGCCATATATATATATATATATAACTATATCATATATATATATATATATATATATATATAATATATATATATAACATATATATATATATATATATATATAAAGCCGTTCGTTGCTCTATCTGGGCGTACGAAACGTAAAATGCTCAGTTTGCGTTCGTTTTTTTGTCAAGTTGCCGAAAAATTGTAAGAGAAATGCTTTCAGACGTAAAGAGGAATTTCCTCAATTCTGTAAGGTTGCTATTTTCCGTCAACTGCTTAGGTAGAAAAGCACGTTCTTGAAAAATGTAAAACAATCGGCTTTAAATCTAATCTCTTCCAAATGGATAAACTCATCACAATATAGTTTATTAATTATCACCTGTAATATAAACCATTGTTATTTTTTTATTTCTGTTTATCATTCCAAAACCACGTATATCACAATAGCTGATTCCAATTGTTTAAAAACAAAGTAAGCCTAGCACGAAATCGCAGTCGTTTAAACTGGAAATTCACGTGCTAAAACTGAGTGAGCATTTCTTATCGTGCGTAAGCACAAATGACAAAAACAATGGTCTAAATTAAAAGCAAAGGAAATACAAAAATTCATTCTATCGTAAGCGCTTCGTATTATTACAATTACAATTAAAGGAGAGATATATAACTAAAGAGAATTGGTCCCAAGTAAAAGTATTTGTGGCGCACTGTTGGCCCATCTTCATCTACCAATACATTACTTCAATGTATCTTCTTTATGTCAATCACATCTAATCATAAGTGCAGGTCTAAGATTCGCACACACAGCCTTTGTTATTTGTTCTGATTGGAAGTTTTTCCATGAAGAAATCACCTTTCTCCGTAAATTTTCTAGCTTTAGCCTTTATCCCTCTAACATTTTTGATAAACTTGTTTACTCGTTTCTCGATAACACTTATCGCCCTAAAACTATAGCATATGATGTTCCTAAACTTCCTGTTTATGCTCTGGCTTCCCTACATTGGACCCCTTTCAATGTTCTTCCCTTTCAGAATAAAACATTTTAAAGAATAAATATCCACAGTGCAAGTTTCTTATATCTTTTATGAACAACAACTCAATTGGCAGTTTATTTAAGATTAAAGAAAGCATCTCCATGAACTTGAGGTCACATATCGTTTACAAATATAAATGTGTCGACTGTAACGTCGACTATGTAGGTCAAACTTTCCATTAACTAAAGATGCGAGCCTTCAAACACATGGACATTTCCTTTCGAACTAATCTCTCCATCTCTCAACCAGAGAATTTTGCTGTCAGATCACTATGACCTCAATACCCTATACTATTCAAAAATTCTCCATTTTCAAAATGCTTCTACAGATGAACTTAAAATTTATAATCTTTATATATAAAAAACACTTTGACTACACTTAACTCCATAGGATTTCTACTTTAGGCACTCCTGATTGCGCCAACTAATTGCCTGAATTTCGTGCAAAAGCAAACACAATTTCTTATGAGGTTTACTTTTTGTTTGCAGCGCAATTGGATAGATGCTATGATGAGCCCGTCGATTTCAAATAGCAGAAATAATTAAAAAAATGGTTTATATTACCAAAAATTGATCAGCTATTTGTGATGGAGTTTATCAATTTTGAAGAAATTAAATTTAAAGCTGATTTTATTGAATGAAATATTATCCACTTCAAAATGACAGTGAAGGTAAGCCTACCACACTTCAATCATTTTTTGTTTACATTTCGTAAAGAACGTGAAGGTAAATTCAGCAATCTGGGAAATGGCAACTTTAGTAAATTCAAGGAAATTCCTTCGTGTGGTAAGTATTTCTTACGATTTTGCCAGTTTAACAAAACGAACGCAAACTCAGAACATTTCTTACGTTCGTAAGCACAAATGCAAAAACAAACACCTATATTAACATACAGTAGATCAGATAGATACGGAAATTATCAGACTTGAGCTACTGGATATACTATATATATATATATATATATATATATATATATATATATATATATAACTTATATATATATATATATATATGCTTAATAACCATATATATATCTATAT